>SMLS01068789.1:0-35417 GCA_004785975.1 Popillia japonica
AATCAGGTTGTTAAGGAGTTTTCGAAAATATAAAAATATACAGGGTGTTTCATTAAAAATAAACATCATGGACTATGCTGGATTTGTGTGAATCACCCTGTACATTTAAATGTATGTGTAAAAGGAGCACACTTGAATTTACAAGTTGACGTGTCCCAGCGCTTTTTATAATTTTCTAAAATAAGAACACAAACAATTTTATTCCATAAGTGGTTTCCACACTGTATAATATATAGGTATATATTATATACATATGTATGAATCTCCGTTTTTAATAATTAACTTTTGGATACTTCTTCCCTTATACTAGTAGAAACTGATACATGATAATGATAACGTTCAACTATAGCTAACATCATTTCAGTTAGTATTAGTTGATTCTTCAAGACTCTAAAATTTGTTTTTAACCGACATTTAGATTAATTTTTTAAGTATGAAAGCATAAATGGTTTCTCTCGCTTAAATAAAGTGTTATACTAAAGAATCCAAAAACCAAAATTGTATATGTAGAAGAACTCGTTTCTAAAATCTAGAATTTACGCCTTTTACGAGGTTCTGACATAACATTTATTAAATGAAGTTTTTTTGTTCACGATTGTTAGCGATTTTTGTTGTTTTTATACCTATATTTTGTGTACCTATATTTTTGATATCCATATGAATATCGTTACACTTACTTTTATCAAAATCCATAAGTACAATATGACATTAGTGTAACAAATTCCTTTTTATATCCTTATTCTTCCGTCAATTACGTAGATTATTTTCCCTTCCATTATAGATAATCCATCCTTCCTGCTTTGAATTTCCACAAGAAGTTGCAATTCTCCTTTCTGTTTTTTAATAACTGCAATAACTTTCAAGACTTCAGAATGGATAAGTAAGCAAAGAAACTTCTATAAATAAATACTACAGAACCTGAAAGAAGTTTACATGAACGACCTGCGGCCGTGAAAGCCTGCAACATTAATATGTGTACGTACCTACTAATAGATTTAACATATCCTCTACCAATATCAATTAGTTAGTGTATTGTAAACGTGTGTTGCATGAAAATGTTAATTGGTACGGTTGAGAAATGCTCCAAATATAGTAAATATTGTTTAATACGAATTTGTATTTCAGAATTAATGTCGATAACTCTAACTACAATGACGAATGCAGAATGCCAGAGTAAGTTTATTTTGTGTTTGTGTTATTAATTTTGAACATTTATCTAGACGTACTTATATCGATATATTATTTTGTCATAAATATATGTTATTGTTTTAAGATATGCATGATGCATAGGCACTTATTGCTAAAAATATTCCTATATACATATAGAATATGCGTCACTTGTAGATTGTATTACGGTAAAATGGAATTTGTTAGCTTAAAAATGCATTATTCCTGAAAAAACACAATCTCTTATAATATTGTATATCAACATTGAAAGTATTAGTAAGCCATTTATTAAATCACTTGCATAAATCACTACTTACCGCCTATTACTGACATGTCGTAAAAATCTGCTGCTCTTTTTCATATCCACATATTTGTCGACCTCCCTGTAATTACCAATATCCCTTAATTCTCTAGAACATTGTAGATTGAAAGTACATACCTTGATTTTTTGATATACATACATACATACATATATTGTAAAAATATAATTGCATTTCTTTTTGCTGATTTAGTACTGATTTTAGCGCGGCAAATTTACTGCTATGAATGCGACAGTTGGTCGGATATGAGATGTAAGGATCCATTTAATTATACAGCACTGCCTAAAGATCAACCACCCCTAATGACATGCAACGGATGCTGCGTTAAAATGGTTCGGAATGCCAGATCACGTAAGTTTAACAATTTTAACGTGGATAATATGAGTGTTTGTTTGTTATTATATTCTTTTTTGTCGTTAATTGGCTTAATTATCTTCAAATTGTTAACACACCTACAGTAAACAGATTATCGATATTGTATACTACTATAATAGTAACTATTTTTGACGGCTGCCATTACATTTCTCTTAGCTAATAAGAGCTTCCGTTTCTGTTAGGTTTATAAGATTTTTGGGAAGCAATCGTCTAAACTATCATCCCTGTGGCGATTGCGCCGCTTTTGAAAGTTGTCTCGTTAACGGTTTCTATATCTTCTGAAAGATAGAAGAGAAGAAGTGTACCATGAACAGTCCAGTTCTTTCAACTTTTTTAGTAACTTATTTGAACGTTACTTTTTGAATGATACGCAAGCTGCCTTTTCTTTACCATTCATTTTTGTTCTAAACTATGGGCTCTCTCATTTTTCAAATCTCACGCATCTTTTCAGGGATTGAAAGCGAAAAATAACTAAGCAGCAGTATCATGTGGCGCTTTGTAAAAAAGTTTTAGGTCATGAAAAAAAAAGAATAGATGTCATTTTCGAATTCAGCACAGCAAAAAACATGACTTTGACATATTCATGAACAACATTTTGTATTGCATACGTGAGTTATCATACGTTGTTGGAAAACAGTATACAGCATTCTAATGATATCAAAGGCTTCCACGGTTCGAGTCTCTATTATGAGAGTTTCCAGGTTTTGACTGCTCTAGCTTTTTAATTTTTTTTTCATTCATTTCTCATTCTTTGTCATGTTCTTGGCTTCTGGCCAAGTTTTACCTTTCCTTCCCAGTATTTCTGGTATGACATCATTCCATGTCGTCCATGGTATTCCCCTTAATTTATTTTTGATTAATCTTGCTTCCCATATCCTGCTTGTTTTTCTTGTATTTCCGTCCTATACAGGATGCTTCATTAATTATGGGAAATATTTTAACTGGAGATACTACGTGTCAAATAATGACCATTGACCAAAATAGCCTTATTCAAAATCGCACTTCGATTACATATAAGATAGTGTGTCCAATCTTTCTACTTTTACTTCTACATTTTTTGATAATGTCGTCTATGTATATAATGAACAGCATTGGGCTCAGACTTCCCCTACTGTGTTTTGAATATCTCTGAATCGAAATTGTTATTACAGCATTAGTATTGTTATAAAATAAAATAATACAATGCACAAAACTAAAAAAATAGACATGAAAAAAAAATAAAGAAATACATAACAGATAAGGAAAACAAATAAAGTAAAAGACCCATTTTTTACTCCTGAAGGAGCCATTAAAATTAGTGCTTAAACGTCAAGTTTCTAGTTTCTTACACAGTTCTTAGTTATAAAGAGTCAATATACAGTCAGTTAACCAACTCGTTATTTTGCAATTGGAAATGTATTTCTAGTAGATAAAGTCTCTTTAACAAGTAGCTTTCGATTGTAGTTCTCTGTTGAGGATGTGATGACCCAAATGCTGCAATTTGGACTAATTTTAGTTATCACTCTTGGGGCAGGATTGCATCAGATTTAAGTCTTTTTAAGTTGGTTGTGCAATATATAATTCACAACAAAAGAAACAAAGTTCAAATTTGAAGTTGTTGCAGTTGTTATTCAGTTTATTGTTTCTTCTAAGTACAGTAAAACGTTATAACGCTCCGATGTCCCGGTTATAACGCTCCTATTGAAGATACTATTAAATATATTTTAATTTCCGTTCCTAAAAAATTGGTTTATGTAAGCCAAGTGTTCTAACATCACAGGTGGGCCAAATTTGCAAGAAAAGCCCTGCAAGTGTCAAACTTCCTGGGAATCACTGATTTCAGCGCTTCGAGAGGGTGGCTTGATAGGTTTACGAAGAGACAATTAATTGTTTACAATCAAATTTGTGGTGAGTCAAATTCTGTAAATTCTGATTTAATATCCGAATGGAGAAATTAAATTTCTGGGTATAATCCCTCAGGAATTTACATATAACGCGGATGAATTTGCTTTGTTTTTCAAACTGATGCCAGATAAATCTTTTGTTTTAAAAACTGAGAGATGCCAATGAGGAAAATTAAGCACAGGAAAGCATGCTAAGCCACAATGTTTTGAAAACGTGAAAACACTTCCAGGCACTTATTCGTCACAATATCGTCCGCGGATCACACTGGTGATCGATTTGTGGAATGGCTTTATGGGTGAGACACCAAATTAAAAGATAAGAAATTCTATTATTGCTGGACAATTGTGCTGCCCATCCAAAAGACCTAAATCTAGGAAACATTAAGTTAGCTTTTATACCACCAAATACCGCTGTGCGCTTCAACTCCTCGACAAGAGAATCATAAAAGTTCTGAAACAAGGTTAGAGAAAATCGGTGGTCCAGCGATACCTGTCTATGAAAGATAGCTTTAGTTTTTTACATAGCCAAATACATCTCCAAACAAATGTTCTTTTCATTTTTAACAATATTTGTGATTTACCGGCTATAACCTTTTCCCGCGCATAACGCTCTTTTTCTATGGACTCTACAAGAGCGTTATAACGAGGTTTTACTGTATTTGGTTGTAGTAAAAATTTTGTAAGCAATCCTCTTTGTTTATCATAAACATTAGTGATGGTTTTGCTGAAAATTGTCTTCTGGAATCAGAAGCACAAGTACTACTGCTGCGGATTGCGTACAGGGCAGATTTTCAACACCACTATAGCTTTATTATACTTATTTGGATCTATTAGTACTTTCCGGACGATACGACAATATTATATTCGTTACGCTTTGTGGACAGCGTATGTACACACAGTGCTTTCATTTAATACCAAAATCCACGTGACCTCTTTTAGATATGCAACCCATTTGACAGTACGGTAATATTTAAAAATAAATTTCTGCAGAAATTTTTATTCATATATTCACAATTAAAATTTTACAGATTAGGTTTATAGTGTAAATAATCACAACTAAGTAACGATAATGGAGGAATAAAATAAAGATGAAAACAATGAGGCAAACAGAGGCGTATAAAAACTGTCAAATATCGCCTTTGGTTAAACAGCTCAGGATATTAGTGTTTTACCAATATATTATTTACGTCATCTTACGTCAGAGATCACGCGGGTTTTGATTCTAAATGAAAGTTCTGTACATTGCGTCAATTATAAGGATGAAAACATAACATATTCATCTAATACAACATAAACACACAACTTGTCGAATTTGCATATCTGAGCTGTGTTTGGCGTATCAATATCTATGTATATATTTTTCATGACCTTTGTAGTTATCTTTTAATTCGAGATATTTTACAGTTAAAGGTCAAGTAGGTTTTAATTAATTCCTGTTTTTATTGATCTCTAAGTGGAAAATATATAGAATTAATAATGTTGAATATGATGTTTATTCTATAAATTTGAACGGATTAATATGCTTTATTTATTAGTAATATTATTTGAATAATAAAGTCAATTGGAACCACTGTCGTTATTCATTATTATCAATTAAAAATTGTTAAAATTCAGAAAAAAAAATCATCTCTTTCTTTTTGTTTTAGCGTACGAAGTAGTAAGAAGAACGTGTACGTCTCATTTAATGATAAACTTATTCATGGTGGATCATGTGTGCATGATGGAAAGTAGCGGCACTGGTCACATGTGCTTCTGTGAGGAGGACATGTGCAATGGAGTAGAGCACTTACATACCACCTTCCTGATACCCTTCTTTTCATTAGTAGTTACCCTGTTGAGAACATGCATGTACTGATACATAGACCAATTGCAGCATCACTAGAGCAGTAGAACGATATTGTGCAGAACATGCTTTAGTTTTTGTTTGAAATCATCATCGGCGAAATGACTTCTTACCATTTACATAGTCAGCTGCGAGTGCAGGAAAGTACCCTTCACAGGACAAGAATGAAATATCTTAAAGCATGTGGTTATGATTTGATATTTATAAGTTCATTACCTTAGCTTTAGAAATTTAATATTAGTAAGCACTTTTTAATAACGAGGTTTGTCATATACTGTGATGAGAAAGTTAACAATAATGACAATTTTTTATAAAGAGCTGGTCTCAAGGATCTCGAATTTTGAAAATAGAAAATGTAAATGTTAAAAGTAGAATAAGAAAATAATCTGCAGATAATTTGTATATACAGACAGATACCAAAGTAAGTATTTGAAAAGCTTCTTTATTAGGCATAGTTTTTCTTTGGAAATCTTTTGGAAATGCTTATGGAAGCACTACTGGAATGTCCTGGGCTTTTGGAACAGCCTGGGGAGTTTTCTATGATTACCTACTTCTATATAGCATTACAATGCATGCATTGATTATCCTAAATTTTACACTTTCTCGGCAATAGGGTGCACCACTAACTGCAATAACCATGTAGTTGTAGTCTTTACAAGATGTTTTGAAATTGTTATTTGTCGTACTACTATGTCTACATCGTCCATTTGGCTAATTGAGAGATATCTTTTAGAACTTCTTAACGCTCAAAAGCATTTTTACTAGTAAATATGATTAAAATAATATTAAAATAAGATCAACGTAAATATATAAATGTGAGACAGTTTGTATAACATTTGTATTATACTGGAATTATAAACATAACAGAGAAGAGATTAGAATTTACAATAATTAGCAAAATTATTATAAAATTTAAATAGTTTGTAGCTGGTCCTGGAGTGGATTATAAAAGATGTAAGCGTGATTTTTATAAGTACAAATACAATATCTAGAATGTTTGTAATATCAAACACAACATACACAGATACTTTTAGCAGTATGAAATAGAATTTAGAGGAAACCGCTGCTTCTACTAAAACAATTGTTTACGTTGTTTATTTGTTTTATACAAATTTTGAATACTTTATATAGTGTGTAAACTCCTGATCAACAACTTCTTATCACTTGCAAAAATGGTACTTTACAGCGAGAACGCGTGACACCTTCTGTGTGGTCCGAGCAAACTGGAAAGATATCGTAAATATTTTAAAGACAAATTGGTCTTTTTGGAATCGTTGTTTGATTGTATCGTCATTTGGAATGTAAAGACAATACTTCTTTAGTTATAATTTCATCAGCGATTCAGCGATAGATTAATTCTGCCACCTTAGAATAAAATGACAATAACAAAAACAATACTCATGTGAGACGAAGATACTTTTTACATATCTGTATACGTCAAAGTACGGTTAATACAAGCAATGTTTGTTTTAAACTATCATGCAAGCTGAAGGTAGCTGATTTCAGTTAACATTAAGTAAATAATTACTCTACCAAGGACTGCAGATTAAGTTAATATTTGGCATTTCGTCCCCTAGTTCGTAGGATACTTTCCAACTTTCTAGGCTTGCTTCGTAAAAGATCTCAAAGATTCTCATAGAATATTTTAATATAAATACTAATTCTGCCATTCTGTTAGGATTGTGTAAGGACTCATCAGTGCTCAATTTAGCGTGTTAATTTCCATTTATTCTTTCCGTCCTTGTTAGTAATAGTTAAGATGAATAGCTATTTGAAGTGTTAATCGATTGTCTCATTATTATTATTGACTATGATTGATAACCGTAGTAATAAAGGTAAAATTACAAGGTTGCCATTTTTAGTTTATTTACAACGGGATTATTATAGTCTACCTTATAAAGTTATTTCAATAATGATAATTTTTATAGAAATCTTGAGAATATCTTTGTTTTGCATCGTACAACTAATAAATGCAGGCAATGTACACAATGTTTTGTGTATCCTTCGGAAAGAGGAAAAACTAACAGGATTATAAAAATCTAGCGAAGTTGTGTTTTTTGGTATTGTAAAGATCTATAAAAATCTAGAAAATATTGAAGGTTTCGTTTCCTGGATGTTGAAGAAGATATGTAACTGGTAAGACATATTGAAAGGTACCAGTAGCCCCAGCCGACGTGTCGTTCCTTTTAACAAAAGAACGAGACGTTTGAAGCACTCACTCGGTCGACATTGCAGATCTTCCAACGAACGTCATTAAGTTTTTTTAGTTCCCCAAAACTCAATCTCTGATCTGGGATACACTATTCTCATGTTCATACTCCTTACCATCCTTAGTACTTATACCAATGAAGTACGACTTCGTGGACTACACATCAAAATTCGTGCCAGATCTGTATGAAATGCAAACGCATAAGCTTTTATTACGAAACCTATTAATACCACGGATATTGGTCATCATCTATGCAGCTGCAGATTAGTCCTTCAAACACCTGCTCATCGCTATTAGCTTTATTTCTGCATATCAATAATATATCTTAACGATCATCATTGCCTAAACGACTATGTCAGCTATAGGATTATGTATATCAAGTGGGATATTTTTTTATCATCACGTAAAATGATGATAAACTTAATGGTTTATATATACATACAGGCACATATAAAGAGTGTCCCAGCTATAAAAATACGGAGTAGTAAATATGTAATGTCCGAACAGGATCACACATAAATACAGTGTGGTCATAAAGTTTGGAACCAAGCTTATAACCGCATTATTTTACATTTTTAGGAAAAACGCTCGGACAGGTAAATTTTCTTTTTTAAAACGCCATCTTTTGACATACAATTTTTTTCTATGACGTCATTGGTTTTTTGAGTGATGACGTTATCAACCCTTTTTTTAAATGGCAACCATATTATTTTTTTATCGTTTCTGATAGATCTCTATATCCTCCAAAGTGATATAAAACAATTGGTATGTTGCATCACATTTTTTTTAAATAATATAAATTTAACAAAAAATAGGAAAATTTTATTTTTGTACAAAATTAAAATTAAATTAAAAAAAATACATCTGAATTTAAATTTATTATAACAGTAAACGTAAATTTTCAAAATGGACGCCACCAACCAACTGACACTGTCCCAGCCGAGTGTAAACACTTCGTATACTCGCCTCAATTATGTCTGGGGATATTTGTGTAATTTCTACGCGAATTCGTTGTTTTAAATCTTCTAAATTGTTCGATTTGTTAAAATACACTTTCGATTTCAAATAACCCCACAAAAAAAGTCTAACGGAGTCAGGTCAGGTCGCCATTCTATTGCGCCTCTCCGTCGAATCCATTTATTAGGAAATATTTCGTCATGATAGTGACGAACCTCTTCACCACAATGGGGAGGTGCCTCATCTTGTTGAAACCAAATATCTGGGGTACATCACCATCCTCGTGATTTGGGAAAATAACAGCGAGCGCTGGAACCAGTTAAAAATTCTAAATATTGCACAGCAGTCAAATTTCCTTCAAAAAACTATGGTCCTAAAATGCGTCGTCCAATCATTCCAACCCATACGTTAACTTTTCCTCTGCGCTGGGTATGACACGCTTGAGTCCAATGCGGATTGGTCTGCGACCAATATCTGCAATTATGGCGGTGAACAGATCCATTTAGACAGAACGTAGCTTCATCAGAGAAGACGATGTTTTCCAAGAAATTTGTATATGGGTCTGTACAAGTTGAACTTTGTAAGGATGATAGTGTTCTTTTTTAAATAAGTTGGCGACAAATGAGTGAGCCACCTGATTGGCTAACGCAAGTTGTCTGGTGGAAACATGATGCCTTTCTTCTGCTTCTAGAAGCACATTTCATTTCACATCTTCTCCTACTTGAGGTCTACCTTGCCGTGGTCGATCTTTTACGGATCCAGTTTTGGTAAACTTTCCAACTAGTTTTGTCACCGTAGACCTGGCAATTGGAGGTCTATCAGGATGTTGATGGTTAAACAAATGCTTCTGCATGTGTTCTTTGTCTGTCCTGATACCCAACCATAATTAAAATTTCGATTCTTTCTCGCTCAGATAAATGTGCCATTTTTTATATTAGCGAAAATGCACAATTTTTACGCAATGTCTAACAAATTTAACGTCAAAAATAGAAGTAAATAATTCAACAATGTTGTCGCCATAGAAACAAGTTCAAAATATTATTGTTGTACATAATTTGTATAAAAAGAAGAAAGAATGTCATAAAGAAATATCTTGCAAAAAAGTGCGTGTTTTTGTTTTTGTAAATTTTTTGCATAGTAACATGAGTACATGTGCTTTTTACGATCCGCTTTGTTCAAGAAGAATATTTAAGTCCTCACACAAGACAGAAGTGTGAAAAAAACTTTAGACTTTTTTTGTGGGGTTATTTGAAATCGAAAGTGTCTTTTAACAAACCGAACAATTTAGAAGATTTAAAACAAAGAATTCGCGTAGAAATTACACAAATATCCCCAGACATAATTGAGGCGAGTATACGAAGTGTTTACACTCAGCTGGGACAGTGTCAGTTGGTTGGTGGGGTCCATTTTGAAAATTTACGTTAGTTGTTACAATAAATTTAAGTTCAGATGTATTTTTTTAATTTAATTTTAATTTTGTACAAAAATAAAATTTTCTTATTTTTTTTTCTAAATTTATATTATTAAAACAAATTGTGAGGCAACATACCAATTGTTTTATATCACTATTTGGAGGATGTAGAGATCTACCAAAAACGATAACGCCATCACTCTAAAAACCAATGACGGCCAATTGAATTCTTTATTATTTTTTTTTCTGCAGTTACGTTATCTAGCATTCCAGCCTGCGATTGCTGCTACTCCGTCTTTTTATTGCTGGGACACCCTGTAGGTATAAATACCGGATGTTCCAGATTTATTGTCACAGACGATATACAGGGTGTATCATGAGATTTTTTTCCGGTTAATGGAGGCAAGTCCTGAGTTTATGTGGAGCAAAAAACGTAAATACAGTTATGGGATGGATATCCATAATTATAGTATTATATCATAGGCGAGTGATTGCCGTATCGACAAGCACTTCGTTTATTTTGGAGTCGTTAGCGAGTGGTTGCCATAACAACAAGCAGGTTGTTTATTTTGCAGTCGTTGTTTTTATCTGTTGTATACGTTGCGATGCCTTACAAGTTCTCTTCTGAGAAATATGCCGATATGGTGTTTATTTTGGGCGTTTGTCATGGTAATGCCAAAGCTGCTGTTGCCTAATAATACAGTCGGTGTCCTAATCGTAGGACTCCAAGTTTCAAGACATTTAGTGGAACATATCAAACATTGCGAGAGAAACTGGGCTGCTTCCCAGTGTTCGTACTGGAACGAAATCATAACGTTCAATAAGAGGAAAACATCCTTAATGCAGTAGAGCGCAGCCCCCGTTCTAGTACAAGACGCCTAGATACCCAAGTTAACATTTCAAATTCTAAAGTATGGAGAATTCTTCAGGAAAACGGATTGTATCCTTTTCATGTGCAAGAAGTGCAACATTCAGAACCACATGATTATGCCAACCGTTTACACTTTTGTAACTGGTTAACTGAAAATCAGCAGCGCTGTCGCTTCATAATGTTCACTGAGGAAGCATACTTTACAAGAGATGGAAGCATGTCTAGGAAGATGAAAAGCCGCGGTAGAATCTAATTTTCAATGCAGATTCAGTGTAAATGTCTGGTGTGGTGTTGTGTATGACCAGACAGGACCATTCATATTCCCGGAAAATTTCACTGGTGGGAAGTACGTTCAATTTTTACAAAACGAATCACCGCAGCTTCTTGAAGATGTTCCTCTAGAAACAAGCCGCCAAATGTACGTCCAACATGATGAGGCGCCTACACATTTCTACGACAAAATAACAGCCCATCTGAATCAGGAATTCCCCATCGATGTATAGACCGCGGAGACCCAATCAACTGGCCTGCCAGATCTCCAGATTTAACATTCCTGGATTACTGCATCTGGAGGTGGATGAAAAACATCGTGTACCAAGTTTGGATGAAAACACGACAAGAATTGATTCAATGCATTGCAAGATTTGTGATCATTAAGATGGTTCTTCTCTTAATAACTTAAGGATTGTTGGAGAGTAGTTGTTATGTGCAATTGCATTCGCTATCGAAATATATGATTAATTGCCTTAGGACTATATATCTACAAATAAGGACGGTACTGTTACATTGAACAGTATGTGTGTATTTTGTGTAACATCTACATATATTCTTGTCGTGTATAAAAATTAGTTCTACAAATGGAACAAGTTGGAATATTAACTGTTAGATTTGAGTTCGTTTATTTTTGGTAGAATAAGCTCATCTTAGGATATTTCAATGCGTTTATCGGTGCCTTCAATTTTCTAAAAGTGCCTGGTTAAATTCTCTAACAATGATAAAATATTTTAAACGTTTTTTATGAGTGGTAGTCGATCAAAACGACTCCTTTTGTGTTTCAATAAAAACTGCCTCTATCATATTTCTATGATGATGTAAACTAGTTTAATTGGGACGCTCGGGATTCACAAGGTTATTTGGCTGCCAGCGCAAATCATTGTATTCATTTTTGATAAATTCTAATAGAAAAATTGTTTCTGTATCTTGCATGGTTGGTTTTACGAAAATATGCTTAAAAAGAGATACAATATGGTCAAATATATTTCTAAAACTAGGAATTATACAGGGTGTCAAATGAATAGTGCTGGAAAAATAAACTGTATAAAACTAATATCACAAGAAAGGTAAATTAATAATAATAAAAAAAAAAAATTTCCTTTAATAATTACCAAATTTTGCTAAATAAATTTTGTTGAATCGGGGCCTGACACCTATGCACAAGAAAAAAAGGGTCGCTACAAAAATTTCTAATAGACATAAACAGATATTTTTTAACAAGTTGAATGATATGTAAATAAATGTTTATTGTACTCTATAAATGCATTCGTTTACGAAGCAGCTTTGCTGCTCTATGAATTGCATATGTGTCTTTTCACAAATATTCTATTTATAACAATGTCACACATTTACTACAGATTTTATTCATTTGGACCTGTTTTTTTTTTCGTAGGACTCAGGTGCTTTTGTTGTTTTCATTACAGAAACTTTCAATATTAAAGTACAACGACATATTATTACCAAATGATCTGGTAATTAATAATTTACTATTTGAGATCGTGTTCGTAGTTAATAGTTTTCTTCTTTTCAAGTAATTCGTGGTAGTTTTCAAATGGACTGTTTGATGAGAAACAGGACACAAAATTAGAGTAGTAATGTCCACAATTACTACCACGACCTCCGGATGCACGCTTCTGTGCGACGGCAAAACTTATCATAAGCCGCTGTAACAACACAGTCTCGAAGAGTCTCGACGTCTAAAATTTTCCGTCGCATCGGCATGAACTACATTTACCGTCGTACATGTAGTGGTATGTCATTAAAGTAATCGGGTAACGTAGTTTGCAGACAATTTAAATGAACTACCGCATTTCATTTTTCGGGAAGTACATGTGGCTCAAATAAATCATCGCCCAATATTCCGACCCATACATTTATGTCCTATGTTGGGATGAACTCTGATGGATATCTTGTGTGTTTTTATCGGCCCAGTGATAAATATTATGGTCATTCAGCACACCATTTTTTGGGAAGTATTCATCGCTAAACAGGATCACGGATCGAAGATTTGAAAGAAGAGTTTCTGTTTGACGAAACCATTCACAACAGGTAACCCGTTGAGGAAAATCATTGTCTGATAGACGTTGGATTTTCTGTATGTAATACGGGTGCAGTAAAAGATTTTATCCTGTTTCTCCGTAGATTAAACTTATGTCTATGTACTCAGTATTCATATAACTTGTCATAATATACACAAGAGAACGAATGCCTGTGAATGACTCAACGGTCTGCCTGTGTTGCCCATTCATTTATGCGTTGCGCTCGAACAACAGGGCCGAACTGAGATTGAAAAATATTATTTTCTCGTTACTGCGTGGATATAAAGTATTTATTTTTTTGGAATTTAGGTTTTCTTGACATTAGCTTTAACCTCTTATATTTTCATAGACTATTCAGTAGACACCCTGTATATTTTTCGTAATTGATTATCACTTATACTTATCATATAAATATGTATAAAAGGCCGCATGTATCTTATTTCAATTAAACAAACAGGAAACTATTTGCACAAAATTATATAGCTCAATTAGAGATGTCTCTCATGACATCGAGATTTAGAATTTTCAAATTTTTATCTTTTCGAGTACTTATTACTTCAATATTGGTTGTGACTGCAACATTTAAACCAGTTTTACTACTCACATCGATTGGTTGGTGTATTTGCGGTAATTAGTCTGTTTTGCAGTTAGTAGTAATAGTAACATTTCCTGCAATAGGTAAACCTGCAGGAAAAGAGCAAATGGTAACAGCAAGTAACACAGGTTCAAACCGATATCTAGACAAATTTTGAAAAATTGTTTAATAGTGATCTGCGGTGCCTCTTTTCTAATAAGTTATTTTGGTGACAGTTTTGGTGCTTTTCTAAAGATTTAGGAATACTTGGACACACTCAATTGTATATATACATACATATAAATTGTGTATTGTAGTCTTTTAGTATGGGTAACGTTGCCTCCTACAAAATACCATTTTTTGTGATATGAGTTGTTGATTACTTGCCTATGTTTTGCACAGCTTTAGGGGTTATGAAATCATATTTTTAATGCAGGCGTTAGTTGGATTCGGATTACGGTGTAATGGCCATGCGCTTCCATGTTTTACATATTATACATATATTTCGAATTGGTGTGGTAAATAATGTATAGCAAATAATGAGGATATATAATTCAATATATCGTGTAATATAGGATTTGAGTCTCTTGGCAATTGGGTTTTTCTTATCTCCGTCAAATACACGCACACTTTTCGAATAAACCTGTAAAAATGACAAACAAAATTTTTAAAAACTAAATGTCAAAACTGAATTTTGTATACCATCACATTACACAGATTACTAGATTATATACAAAACTTTTGTCATTTCATATTTACATAAATAAAGTAGATATAATTCACTTCCTAAAATTGGGCAGAAATACTCATGTGTGTACATAAAAATAATTCCTTAAATAAAAGCTAATATCGAAGATTTTCAATTTGAAAGTTATTAAATGATTTATTTCTGGATGTATTCTAGGAGATATCGTGATCTTCAGTTAATTTCTTTACAATTCCTACGTGTTACGACCATTTAGATGTAACATAGCGTTTGTTGTAAATTTCGAAATTTCGGAACATATCATCGTAATAAGTAATAGTAAATTTGCCTTATTTTAAACCATATTATCTTATAAAATTACATAGTAGATATCGTACATAAAGAAAATTGACCTCATTCACACAAACATGTGTTATATCATTCATAAGAGTTTATCATATGATACCATTAGTAGTATACATATGTCTATCAAAAGCGTTATATTTAAATAGTTTTCGGACTGTTGGAGCTAATTTATATCGATTAATAATTAGAGAAAACTGTGCAGTTGATAATTATAATGGCGTTGGACAAAATTAACTTCCTAAATTGATATGGAAATATTATTTAATTAACCGTATTTATAAAAAACTGTATGTTGCTTCATTATTTTTTACTTTTTAGTCAACCTTCCAAGTTTCTTTCTCCTTATTACATGTGACAACTTTTTCTTCTAAATAAGTGACTTACTAGCAAACATTCTGCCATAGTGGATAATTACTGTCATGGAAGGGATATGACTCTTCAACCTGTTTAGATGTTTAAGAGATTTAAATAGACAATTTTTGGAGGTAATATGTCTACATCCATAGCCACACCTTTCTGAAGTCGAGGACACCTGGGACAAGCCCCGAGAAGATTTGCCAAGGAGGTTCTGCTTTGTGAAAAGATTTACCATAAAGCTTAGTACCAGAAGTGAATGGGACAGAGACACCATTTCGAAACTCAATAGTAACGCCATCAAACGGTACATTGATGGCTCCAAAATGTCAGAGGGAACTAAAATTGGGATATATGTACCGAGAACTAAATGTTCCGAAAGCTTGGGGATGTAATCAAGTATCTACTAGGCGAAAATACACTCCATTAAAAGAAGCGTCTAGTGTAACATCGATCCAACCATCAGGGCGCTTAATTCTAATATTATCCACTGGATTGAACGGAAGCGAAATAACAGATAATTCCTCTAAGAAGAGGCCAGAACATCTTTTGCGGGGTCCGAAACTTTTTGCGGGATAAGTTGCAGTGTAATACTGCAGAAGCTCAAATGTGAAGTAGAACAGAGAAAATCGAAATACTGGGAGAACCTCTACGGTATGAAGCAGGCTAAAACTCTTTTAGGAACATACAACCAAAAGAAATCTGCATGCATTAAGTTCAGCAAAACCAATATTCGTATATTGACAGGGATCCTTTCAGACCATTGTGAACTGAACGGCCACCTAAGTAGGTTCTGAATAATAAAGGATGCCGAATGTAGATTTTGTGTGGAACAGGATGAAACATCCATTTATCTACTCTCAACCTGCCCTGCACCGTGCAACGGAAGGGCCGTGCATCTAGAAGCAGACGAAATTGAAGAGGGAGAACTACCTAATCTGGGGCTAGGACTAATTGGCCAGCTGTAAATACAGCAAGAAAGTAGGACACAATAGATCTTTCAGATCGCAGTGTTTATCATTACCCCAATAATACCAGACATACATACATGTCTAGATCCTTCATCTAAGTCAGGAACCTAAGCTATAGAGGTCTTGATTCTCTTTTTCTATGCACAGTAGGGCTTGTACAAGCAGTTTCAGTATTCAATTTTGAATGGCTTCAAAATTTTAGTGAATCATGTAAATTGCTGTTCTTCGGAGAAAGCACAGGAGATGAGGTGCGTGATGGTTTTGCTAACGTTAAGAGGGAATGCAAGCGATTGCCCAATCCTGCCTAAAAATTGTGGAATAGTGACGTATTTTGATTAATTTATACGAGAAGTCATTACCAGTAAGCTCAAAGTCAAAGTAATTGTAATTTGTGAATATCGAGAACCCCATGAATGAAAAAGTGTTGGACCTATTAAGAATTCCTGCAAAACAACACAACAAAAGAATCTATAGGGTCCTGAAATAGTTTAACAGCGAAGCTTATGCCTTGTAAGTACGAGAATGGCTTACCCAGAAAATTCTCTACATCTCCAACATCTTTATAGAATTAAGCAAATCTCAGACTTTTAGAATACTGGTACTAATTTGACCTGTGATGACAATGATGACTAAGATATTGTCCTGACTTGGCCAGTGTACTATTAGAGATTTGATTTGGTTCAGGGACTATGTCATCCTTAGAGAATTCTATATAAAAATTTGCTTTCATAATGGTAATTTCAGGAAGCTTCTTTCATGACGGCCGGAATACTCGCCGTTAGGAATTCCTCTTTAGGTCCGTCGTCCATCAAAGCAGTGGCGCTTTTGAATCATTTGTCCTCGTAATAATTTATAATGGTAACTCGATGGATAACCCCATTCCATACCTCAGAGGGCGGTTTATCCACGACTTTTATAGCATCTCTTGTAGAAGGTAAAATATGTCAATGCCAGAGGTAGTCGTTGATTTATATTCATGGGCTGACTTAGCGGTGAAGAAATTCACGCCAATTTAAAGTACCCTATCAAGGAATCGACAAATAAACGGTTGGCTGTAGAACAATAGAGATTGCATCGAGTCCTAATAACATAGCAGAACCGGCCTTTCTCATAGAAGATAGGAAAATTGCTATCTCAATCTCAACAATATTCAGTGTACCTCTCAGCATTTACTTCACCCTTTATCAATGTATAAATGCTAACCATAGTCCCTACAGTACAAAGCAAATTTATCAATTAGAAATTAACATGGAAAAATCAAGAGATCCAGTAATTACTCAATTCCTTGTCTAGTTTCATTCCCTCAGCGGTTAAAGGTCAGCTGTGGTTTTAAATCTGCAACTTTTGTATATAGTGCGAATAACTATCTTCTTGAAAGGCCATGCGATGAAAATCGAGAAATTTTCAGAAAAATTAAGATACCCACTTGAGTAAAAGAGGTAGGGGAGATAAGAAGCCTAATAGGACCAAACTTACAAGAACGTAGTAAGTCAAAACTGTTAGAAAATGATCGCATAGAATTATTTAATACAACCAAAATGGTTGTCAAATTTTTTTGAGGTAAATTGTAAATTTGTTAGGCACAACAAAAGCTAAACAGCAACACTTGGAGAAGGACATTTGTAATGGAAGAAAATGTGGAAGTATGTGGTACAAAAAATGATGTGAATTAAAGGGTGGCAGTATCATTGGAAACATTTATGGGAGGAAGAAACAGCTGTTTCAAAGACGAAAATAAGTGTTGAGATTATAAAAATTTATTGGAAGAAAACGCACAAATACTTTGGGTAGAAATTACTGTAGGACCTAATTAGCTATTTCAATAAGTACAGGGAGAACAATTACATAGATTCAGGCAAAAGATCTCTAATTGGAAAGACAAAACGTCAACTTTGCCCAGAAAATGTAATATACTCAAGAGGATAGGGGAAGAGCTATTGATTTTGAAAGACAATAATTAACTGTAAGTCTTTCTACCCTACTAGCTACCAACAATAAGAAGTATTTGACGACATGTTTTCATCATAGATGAAGAACAACAAAATCATGGACTTCTCTACCTGTAAAAGCTAAATTCGTGATGACCAAAATCAAATATCTCAAGAAAGAAACCAATAGTAAAAGCGGTACGTTGAGTGAAATCAGTTTAGTAGGTACATACTTTACTTGGCAGGATTTTTCGAGAGGGATGGTAATTTTGTCCGGCCGCCATAAATCTAAATTTATTTTTATATATCCACAAAATATTTCTTTGCAGGACAGCTTAATCGTCCGAAAACTAGTGGCATAAAAAAACTTTGCCTGTATCGGAATATTTTAGGAAATTAACTTACAGTTAGCACTCACATTTAAGACAATGATATGGTCTTAATTCATCCTAAAAGTGTTACTTTCCTAAAATGTATGTTCATCACTGATATCACTGATTTTAAGGGAAAAGTATTCGGTCAAAACACGAATGTCTTTAATTTAATTTGAATTAATTTCCCTGAAGAAAAGCAATAAGTTGCAGCGGTTATAACGGCATGCTGCACGATTACCTTACCAATGCACCTTTTATTTGAATATGTACTAGAGAATAGGCATGCCTTAGTTCATTCAAGTTTGTTGTGAATGTTTGATGACAAACTAGTTTAGATTTAGGTGATAGAAACGAAAACTAGAAGTTTCCTTTATTATCGATTTTAGGGAAATCCGGCGAATGTAATGAGGAAACACAGAGTTGCCTTTTCGACTTTTTGATATTCACATGTTTTGTAAAATATAAATCTTAGCGTAAATTATTTTAAGAAATTTAAAGATGCAATCAGTGATATTCCACCTCTGTGTTGCCTTGTGAGAATGTAAGTAATTTTAAGCATGATGACTAAATTGAGCTATTCGAAATTCACATATTTACATTGATAATTATTATCACCGAGTTGAATATACTTCATAAAATCTGTCAACCTCACAGAAGTATGTATGTAAATAAATATATTTTGATTGTATTATTATTGACCAGGATGTTATTTACGTCATTGTACACCATTGAGTGAACTGACAGTGACACATACCTTCATGTGCGTTTTTTGACACTTAGATCTCAATTGGAAACTTGTTCCATTTTATATTTCTTTCTCCACCGTTTACATTTTCAATAAATCATTTCGATTCATGTAACTAGCAATTAGATTTTTCATTTTTAATTAAATCATATAATCGCGAAACAGTAAATTTACAATTGGAATCTAACTGTACTCACTATCTCTGTGCATATTGTTATGTGTCGCTTGTTGGTTGTAGATTGCCAAGCAATTGTAAGAATTATAAAGATATCGTGATATGTTACGTTATAAAATAAATTATTTGTTATGAATGTGTCTATTACTTTTCCTTTCAAATTTAACATACAGATAAAAAATTAAATGCTATGTCCGTAATTTACTAGAAGATAAATCTCAACCTCTGTTATTTTAAGCATCAAGCTTTTTAAGAACAGACAGACTTTTGATATGTGACACAACCACTTTTGGTTCTTGTAGTAGTTGTTTAGATCTTCGGGGCTTGAGTACTTGATGTTAGTGGTGATCAAACTACAAGGTATTGGGATCATCATTTATTGACAACTTCATTTATTTTATCAATCATGACAGAATAGATGAATCGTGTTTGCTCACCCCAGAGCATTAATGGTTTAAAGCTTCTGTGTTACATACTCCAAAACAAAGAAATATGCCGTTTTTACCCAAATTGTCAACTAATCAATCTCTTCTAATCAGCGTATTGTGAAATATTCAAATGTTCAACCAATTATTTAAATAGGTTTCCTTATTTAAAAATATACGCACATAAAATAAATTTAGTTATATATTTTAAAGTTTTTTGAGAATAAACCAGTTGAATGTTGTCGCATAGAAAGGTTTTTTGAGGTTTGCTGATTATGCTGTTTGCTTTTTTAGAAGTTTTTCAAAGATCGATGTTGCTATCTTCTGCTAGCTAAGACAGCTGATCGTTATTTGGTAAGAGTAACTGTCAATATCAAATCGTTTGGTAATATTTTTTTCGCCAACGTTATACTTAATCAATCAGTTCCTGGAATAGTTGATAGATTAAAAAATGCGTTAGACACGAATATTACCGTAAGGTTCAATAGGTACTCTTAATACGATAGAACAGTTACACATCAAAACCAGTTAGAAAATTGATGCCATTTTGAGAAATTTATGCAAGAATCACTGGAAGTTATATAAAAATTGACTTTAGCAAAAAATACGTTAATAAATTGAGCAACACCTGACGAACAACTTTTCAAAATCATCCGCGTAATCGCAATATTGAATTGGAGCTAGTGATCATAAATATGTATATAACGGGAGCAGAACACGAAAGCAAAGTTTAGAAACCTTTTGAAGAAGCAGACAGCATGATGAAGTTGATTTCATATAGACAAGCTAGCAGTTGCTGAAGATTTAACAAGCAAATTCCAAAGATTTCAGTCCATTTTATATTGGTGGGTATTTACACGTAGATTATTTAAGTGAAAACGCATTTATTTATTATTATAATAATTTGTGTTGAGTCCGTTTTCTATACATTACATACACTACATTTTAACGTTAAAATATTGTCACTAGCATCCACAACAGTGTTGATCCACTTCGTATAAATGACTGGCCTGCATACATTGCATTGCATTGCATTTTCTTAGTCATTGTATCAATAGTATGCTGACAGCATGATAATATAACGGCAAACAGGGATATCCGTTCTGGAACAATGAACTCGGCGATATGTAAAACAAAGTTTGCAAACGATATCCCACAATTGAACATTTGTGATCAAAACTAAAGAAAAATATTCATAATATACATGAAAAAAAGCTAGGTCGATGTTGTTGGAGAAATGAAATAAATTGCCCCTCGTTACTCCTCAAAAATTAGGACTACGAAAATTAATCAATATTTTGCTCTAACGCCACTGCGTATGATTTTTTTATAAGATTTAAAAACATGATGAACGATTTAAATATAATTATTTTCGGATTGGATTTTCATATTGCTTATGTGCGTTTCGGGTATAAACTTAGTGCTGTATTGAACTTACATAGTTCAAGTAGGAATTGCGACATGTATGTATAAAAAGGCATGAAAAAGATAAACCTAAAACTCCAAATCCATCCGAGGTTGTGCTACAATAATGATAACCTCAACTAGTTATCATTAAAAATTTTAAATGCTTAAATTCATAATTGGTCTTTTGCCTATTTTCGTTTGTCTTTACATAATTACGGATGCGCCGTAATATATAATACTGACTTGCGCGCCAGTGTTATGCGCATGTCTGCTTTTTGACGTATGATACTAGCAGCGTTATGTGCTTTTAGTAGTGCAAAGAATGTTCTTGAGATGTTATAGTTGAGAATGGGTCTCACGACTGAGGAAAGAGTGTTTATTGTTGAGCATTATTTTCGATCTTACGGAAATGGCAAACAAGGTGGACCGAGTTTAAAGTTAGTGACGGAAACATATCGCGATCAATTTTATAAGGAGTCACCAACCAACAAAGTTATACATTCTATTGTTGAGAAGTTTCGTCGTTCTAGCAGTGTATTATGCCAAAGGAAGGGATGGTCTGGTAAGCCAGTAACAGTGAGAACAAATGGGAACCATGGACGTGTCCTCAATCAGGTTTTGCAATCAGTGAACCAAAGTCTTCGGCAAACGGCATTGAGGTTCATGTAGGTGGATTTGCGTACCGAATTCAAGTTGGACAACGATTGACAAACCAAGATATGAATGCCAGGGTTGCGTATTGTGGACAATTTTTGGCTATACTGTACGAGGATCGAGATTTCTTGAATAATATGTGGTTCTCAGACGAAAGTCATATTCACTTTGACGGCTACATTAATAAGCAAACAGTTGTCTTCCTTGGTTTCGATAAGCCAGACGTGATTATCCAAAAACCGCTACATAATGTATAGAAAATTTTCACTTAGTAATAAAGTTTTGACGCTGTAGGCTGATTACAAGCCTAGTTATTTTTTAAATAAAATTTACTCATTGTTGTGCTCCTTTGAAATTTCAGAAGAATACATGATCGACATCTTCATACTCTCCACAATGTTTAGTTGATTAAATGCTATCAAACGTTCTACGATCTCAGCTTTTATTATGAAGGCTTGAGGATTTTGATCGCATCATACTTGTGTAAATATATTCAAGCAGAAAATAAAATAAAACAATATAAGTTCTTCAAAAGTGGGTGATGGGCATGAGAAGGTCACGGTAATTCGACGTGTCAACCATACTATAGACGAAAACCTTCTGTTGATTTCCTTACCCATCATTTAGTCCGAAAGTTTTAGCCTTCAGCGTAGTTGACACGTAGAGTTACCATGACCTTGTATGTAAGTACAAGACACGGTACGGATGAAACTTGAACTAAGTGAACAGCTGCAGATTGACAGTTTTGTGTTGCGACCATTAAAATTTATTAGAAAATGAATCGTTAACTTATGGAAAATATCCTGCATGTTGAATGCCGTACCTAGCAGCGAACGTCCACATAACAACACTATCACCAAATGGTATCATTATTTCTAACAAGATTATACAGGAACCGCCATGCAGACGAAATCCAATTAGTCCGAGATTGTTGAACAAAATCACAAAACATCATTAGTCCTAGTTTTGACTGAACTCAGCGAGTCAAAAGGATACCGACAACGCATCTTCATCTCAGAAAACTCTGGCTCTTGACGTCTGATAAGGAACCGAAGAAAAGAAGATATCGATTACCCATATTTCTGGTATAACGTGGAATTTCTAATATTACTTTTTTTCATTTATTTTTGTGCTTTGTTTCATTTTATTTTTGTTTATAAATACACGTGGTAAAAACCTTGAAGGCCTCATGATAGTTGGTTAAGTTTGACAATCTAAATATGCTGAAATTTAAGAGAAAAATTTTGGTGCATCCTATAATTTCGATTTTGACTAATACGTTTTTTGTTTAGTATTGTTTATTATTACTCTATATCCCAGCATGACTAGGTATGCACGCCATATAGAACATTCCTACTTTGTTAGTTCTACATATAACAAGTTTCTTGCATTTTGCAACCTGTGAATGCATGTTTGTTTTCCAAAGGTCTCGCTTTGCTGGAGTTTGGAGTGAAGCACTGGTTTCTTGACGAATTTTCTAGAAAATGATCTCTACACCACAGATTCGTCTTCTTTAGTTGCTTACAAGTCTCAGCAGCAAATGATGTATCTGTTATTGTAATGTAACTGCTATTGCAACTATTTGTTCTCTCTGATTTTGTTATTATAAACTACATATACATATGTAAACTTTGCACCCTATTTTGTCCATTAATAATTTGTCCTCTATCAATCTAGCAACATTACACATTCCTTGAAATTTTCTGATGTTTCTGTACTCTCCTATATCAGTATTTCTGTTTATGGTTTGACAAATTTAAACAAAATTGTTCTTCAGTTTTCTTTCTATTCTGGTTGTGGACGTTTAACTCCCAAAAAGTTAGCCAGGGTAGTATCATTTTTATACTGCTACTGCGTGCTGCGTCTGAACCAATTTCTGAGATGATTCTAGTCAGCTTTCAAGAAATCAGAATTTAAGGATCTGCAAATAGTTTTTCTCTGATTAGTTTTTCATATCCAGTGTATAACAATTTATATTGAGATTTAGTAATATGTATTCATATTTTGCATGAGTTCTTCATATCTTCTTAATGTAATAGCTGAGTCACTTTAGAACATTAATCCACAAGCTACCCACCCATAATATCACAATAATAATATTTTCTAAACATTTTTTGTCCATTTATTAAATTGAGAAACCTTCAATAATGTTTTAATACCATTAACGTTTCTGGCAATTTTTTATAGCACTTAATGATGACACCTTTAGATGTCAATTTATACGGACCTTAAACCATTTTTAATATTGAAGTTACATCACGTGATAGGTGTTAAAACGTCCTTCCCTTTATTTTTTGTTATCAATCAAATTTACTGTATGCGTAGAGTGTACGTGGTAAGTGGAGCTGTCATCTCTTGAAACTACCCATACCTACTTTCCTGACAACACCTCCCATCGAGATAATATAATTAATTTTACGCTTCTAACGGCGTTTCTTCTAGGTGCCGACGCAGACAAAGATGTACGACAGCAGAACGTCTACTTCAATATTGTTCGCATACGCACATGATTGTGTTTTAACGGTTATCGATTGCGATGTACCCGATAAGTCGCACATCTGTTCCGCGGATAATTTTCTCTTGTCATCGGACATTATATTACACGTACATACATACATACATATACTTATGTATGTAAATAGGTACGACGTAAGCGTGAAAAAGGGGGACGAGTTAGTTAAATGGCGAACGTATTACGTTGCTTGATATGTTCTGATGACAATGAGAGAGAAAGAGTCAGTTGAGAGCGTTGAGGTGTATGTATGTGTGTATAAGCGATGTCTCATGGGATGTGACCTATTATGAGTAACTTTTTCCTATTATTGAAACCAAAGAGTTAGTTAAATGGGCAAAGTTGAGCAGAATATTGTATCAACAATATCATCAAATAAATAATTTAAATTCAATTTTGTTTTTGTCTAATAACTATAAGGATAATTTCGAAAGTATTATATTTATGGATATTTAGGATAGCATTTTATTTAATTATAGGTTATGTTACATGGATGAAAATAGAATTAAGAATTCGTTTTACTCCGCAATATAAAAATCCAATATGGCGCCTATTTAATTCAAGAAAGTCGTTAATAAGAAGGAAGATATCCAGGCAATCCAGCCGATTTGGGACATTCTGCATAGTATAAAATAGATTGCAAGTTTGTATCCTATGTATGCACAACATACATATATAAAATCCAATTATTTCTTAAAATGAATTTCAAAATCATAGGAAAATAGGTACGATTTATTTTTCTAAGAACAGTTTTGAAACATCATTTGGAAAAGAACAGATCTGTTGGAACACTGTATATGTCGTAATGTATGCCGTATCCGAATGCTGCTCGGTTCAAATAGTTCTAATTTCAAACGCTCTCAGTTTGCACCGCCACCTAACAATTTAATTATAGGAGATGCACGTAAGCATATGCTACAGCATTAGAGCAGACTCCGCTTCCCTTGGTACCAACAATTATTTCTGTTAAGTAATAGCATCTAATTGTTTGTCTGAATTTGCTCAATTTGTGCCAGTAAGATATATAATTAGGGTGTAGCAAATTTCTAATTAAATAATGGAGGTTTCTAGTTAAATTTCTTGCTAATTTAAACATTTTTCTGAAGATCAATTTATATCTAATATGTCAAATGCGTGTAAGTGTATTATTTAGTATATACAGGGTATCAAATAGTGTCGGAAAAATAAACACTATAAAACTAATATCACAAGAAGGTAAATCTAAAAAAAATTACGATCGTATATTAAAATAATTTTTCTTACAATAATTACCAAATTTTGTTAAATAAATTATATTGAATCCGCACCTGACAGGTGTGTACAAGAAAAATGGGACGCTGCAAAAATTTCTAATAGACATAAACAAATATATTTTATAAAGTTGAATGATATGTAAATAAATGCTTTTGTACTCTATGAATGCATTTGTTTACGAAGCAGCTTCGGTGCTTTATGAATTGCACATGTGGTCTTTTCGCAAATATTCTATTTCTAACAAGGTTACACACTTACTACAGATTTTATTCATTTCGACTTGTTTTGTTTCGTAGGAATCAGATGTTTTGGTTTCTTTCATTACGGAAACTCTCAATATTAAAGTACAACGACATATTTATTATTACCTAATGATCTGGTAATTAATAATTTACTATTTGAGATTGCGTTCGTAGTTAATAGTTTTTTTCTTTTCAAATAATTTGTGGTAGTCTTGAAGAGGACTGTTTGTTGAGAAACAGGACAAAAACTTAGAGTAGTAATGTTCGCAATTACTACCACGAGTTCCAGACGCCCGCTTCTGTGCGACGACAAAACTTGTCATAAGTTAGGCCGCTGTGACAACACAGTCTCGAAAAGCCTCGACGTCTAAAATTTCCCATTGACGATCATAAACAAAGTTTTTCATGTATTCTCACAGGAAAAAGTCCAAGAGATTCAAATCGGTTCTTCGTGCTGGACACAGAATCGTTCCTTCTCGTCCTATCCAATGTGCAAATGCCTGGTTTAAATGTTCCCATACAAGTCGGGCAACATGTGAAGGTGCCCCATCGTGCATGAACTACATTTGCCCTCGTACATGTAGTGGTATGTCATCCAAGTAATCGGGTAACGTATTTTGCAGATAATTTAAATGATCTACTGCATTTAAATTTGCGGAAAGTACATGCGGCCCAAATAAATAATCGCCCAATATTCCGACCCATGCATTTATTGATGTCCTATGTTGAGATGAACTCTGATGGATATCTTATGGGTTTTTATCGGCCCAGTCATAATTGGTAATCTGGTAATTAAGCACACTATTTTTTGTGAAGCAGTATGCATCAGTAAACAGGATCACGGATCGAAGTTTTGGAAGACGAGTTTCTGTTTGACGAAACCATTCACAACAGGTAACCCGCCGAGGAACATCATTGTCTGATAGACGTTGGATTTTCTGTACGTAATACGGGTGCAGTAAAAGATCATGTTTCTCCGTAGATTAAAATTATGTCCATATAAACTCAGTATTCGTATAACTTACCATAATGTACACATAAGACATAATGTCTGTGAATGATTCAACGTTCTGTCTCTATTGCCCATCCATTTATGCATTACGCTCGAACAACAGGGCCAGACTGAGATTGAAAAATATTATTTTCTCGTTATTGGGTGGACATAAAGTATTCATACTTTTGAATTTAGGTTTCCATGCCATTAGCTTTAACCTCTTTTATTTTCATAGACTATTCAGTGGACACCCTGTATATGCATACCTACTATACATACATTCAGTGTAGCACCAATAGTTTGCCTGTCATAGTTCTTGTTTTCTAGAAACAACCCCCACCTCTTAATGGTGGGCTAATGTTTTGATAACAGTCGGTTCTAAGGGATTTCAAAGGGGGCTCCCGTTGTGGAGTCACATTCACGCAATTGCAGATCCATCGTTTTGCTCTGTTCAGAATAAAATCGAAATTTCTGATTGTTTACATTGCGGTCTTTTTTGATCATTTTCTTACTATTGAAGGTGAGCTCATTCGTTGCTTTTGGTGAAAATAATTCTAATTGAATTAATTGGTTAGTTAGTAGGTATGTTTTTTCGGGTCTTGTCGCGTAGGTAACTATTCACTGTCTTGACGTTTCGCTGATTGTGCTATCAGCTTCTTCAGAAGTTTTCTAAAGACTAAAAAACATACCTACTATGGATTACGGTCGTGAAAGCCTACACTCAACTAATTGGTTAGTTGTCCTCACACTTCCAGTGACTTGGTATCCATCAGGACTCGCCTTCGAGTCAGAGCTTTGAGACTCAAAAAGCAGACTCAGATTAGCTTCTAAATGTATTTCAGCGGTTTCATGGAGGAATAGTACAGTTGTATATGTGTACATACATACGTACAAAATTATACCAAATATCGTCAATGTCTTATATTTGTTCCACAAAATTCCGAACTATAAGTAGTCTTCTACTTATAGCTTACTGCTGTTACTTCTGCACCTAAAGAGCCGTTTATACATGAAAGCAAATAAAATAAAAATAATCCTGAAGCAATTTTATTATAATTATATTAAGTACAGTAATTAAATTAAATTGGTAAATTAGGTAACCTGGCCAAGATAATTCATCTATGTGATTACGAAGCCCGCGACGACTGCAGAGTCTTAGTATTTTCATTTATTAATAGAGTTGGCTGTATAGGTTCATCAAATAGTATAATAGAATTAATATTCTTCAAAATTGATTTACCCTAAACTTCCACGTCACCCTACGCAGAATCTGACAAAGTTATCAACCAAAAACGGAATTAATGACAGTAATGAGAAAGAAAACGATGTTAATATACATTACAGGTTCAAAAAATATTCAATCGCTATAAAAGTCATATTTAAATTAAAAAGGAACTTTACTTTTAATGATACTTACTTAAAATTATATCCTACGGGGATATCTACAGTTATATTACAAATAATTATGATTTAACAAGTGCAAAGAAACTAATACGACGCATAACAGTAGAAGATCGCTGTGTCTCAAGATTACAATACAAAATAAGTTATTTTTTATCGCTTTTTTGTCCTAATCAAAGTAGCTTAAAGGCATTTTCCTATATTTTGAGGATGTACAACAGATTTTAAGAAATGGTAAATCATATACTCTCATATGTTCTTGTCTTAATAAATATTAGCTGTGTTTAATTTCCGTATTTTCAATTTAATTAGAATAAATTTGCAAATATAATCCTAACCGGCGCCTCCACCATTATGTCAGCAAACCTTAGTATTTATTTTCTTAACTTCTAATATATAGGATTTTTCAAGAGTAAGTAGTATTTTGAAATCTTGATATTTGCATCAACCCTTGAGTGGAAGAGAATTCAAAATTCCTATACACCTATACAATGCTTATACAACTGCGTCCTATGTATGGGTATGCTTAAGTCATCCAGCCTTCTGGTAGGATAAGCTGTATTGTAGTGACTGTTGCTCAGAAAATCAGAGTAATTACTTTTTGTGTACACAGCACATTCATACAAATAAAGTGAGAGCACTGATAAAATTATATTCTTAATAAAGTGCTGCCTACACGAGTTCCTGCCCCGTAACCCGAACATTATGCGTATAATCCTTTTCTGCAGTATGAATAATCGGCTCAGCCACTCCACGTAATCAGCCCGAATCTCATACATGACTCTCATGCGCGGTAAAACATAAGCATGGATTCTCGATTCACATTTTGATTTAGGGTTCTTAAGGCGTACTAGAACGATCCCATCTTCTTACACAAATCTGCTATGTGCGGTCCCTATGACAGTTTAGCATCCAATATACAACCTAAAAATTTTGCTGTTCCATTTTGCACAATTGACCTCCTACATAACCTCACTAATACGGAGTTGTCGGATTCTTGTATCGGATAAAATTGAAATAAGCTAGTATTTGCTACATTTAATTGTATCTATTGTTGTTAGTCCACGATAACATACTTTGTGCGCAATTATTTCCTTGGCTGGACAACTCACTCAAATTTTCGGAGCTTATTACTGAGGATGTGTCATCTGCATACTGACAAGCAGTACAAGCAGCGCTAATGTTTTCCGATAAATTGTTAGCATAAACTAAAAACTACAACGGTCCCAAAATCGAACCCTGGAGAATACCTATCCTTGCAGTTACGGGTTTAGAAAAGCATCTAGAGTTACCATCTGTAATTTCTGCAACCTGCATTCGATCCCATAGATATGACTCCATCCATTCTCTATCCATTCACTGGCTCTACTCCTGACACCATAGTTATATAATTTATCCAATAACAAGTCCTGATCGACCAAACCAAACGGGTGAGATAAATCAAACATATGCTGAGCTGCACCATAAATATGATGTTTTCAGTGTTGTGTTCTTGCAACAACGGTATTGCAAAAAATATGAATCTATGATAAAACGTGATGTAAAGTCGCACCAGACTGTCACTTTTAAATCGCGAAGTTCTAGTTGAATATTCACTTGTGGGCTATTTATCGATCATATTCGACAATTGTGAGTGTTTACACTACACCACCATTAAATTAAAAGTGTGCTTCATCATGGCTTCATCAGTCCAGAAAACGTTATCAAGCCACTGTGTATTCATTTGAATGTCCGCTATTCTTTATAAAGCGAAAATTCTTTTGATTCTATCAGCTTGTTTACTTCAAATAGAATCAGTAGTAGGTAGTAAGACTTGCGTTTCTTGTCAAACTTTCGCAACTACAATATCACTGATGACAGATCTGCTTTTTTTCTATTCATCACAGAAACAGTTGCTTCAAATTTTGCTCAATTAAACCACTTAATGAAAGAAATCGTCTTAAACCAGCTATAGAACTCTGTCCACATTTATAATAGCATTGAACGAGTCTAACTCGCTTTTGCAGATACAAAATTATTTCTTTCTACAAATAAATTCTCTTCCAACACGGAAAAAACGGTGTAATATGACTGAATATGACAATTATAAGGTTATAACACGTACTTGTTTGTGATCGCGTTTGTTGCTATGACAACCAAAAGATGATAGATAAATTCCATTATTCATGTGGTGGAGTAAGTAATATTATTTTTTTACTACAATTACCACCTACTTTTGCAAAACTTTTGAAAAATTTCATGGTACACATCGACGCAACATTACAACTATACCATACCACTTACTTTATTAATAAGCTTTACAAAACATCGATAAGTACTACGTCCTACATACATATACATATGTATACATACATTAAATATTCAATACGCAAGGCTTTCTGTATTCTGGGAACCGATTCTTCAGGGATGGTTCTTCTTTGATCCGACTTCTTGCGCTAATGGAACCGGCTGCCATAACAAGGAAACTCATAACAATGACTGCAAAGCGATTTAATACTAGAGAAGGCGATTGGAAGCTTTATAAAAGTATTATAAAGCTCTTGTTGAACTGTAGATATATCAAGAATTGTACTGTGCGACACGCTTGATTTATATGGAGATTTATATTGCAATTATTCTTAACGATTGCTCTTCACCGCTTCCGAGATTTGAATTTGTAACCATTCGTATAGTAAAGTGTTAGCAACTCTATAAAAAAAACATTTGATAGCCGATAGTTTAGAATTAGTCAAAATGGAGAGTTAAACGATATTTCAAAATGAATGAAATTCTGCGACCATAGTGTGGAGTTGGGATAGTAATTTGACTTCGTCAAGAGAGAAGTGAAGAGAGTAACTAAAAAACTGAGGCAGACTGGATCAATTGGCGATGTCGAAAAACAAGTCGTTTAAATGTCAATATCGCAGCAGTGGTTGGGAATGTTGTTGAAAGTTCAAGAACATCAATTCGACGTCATGGAGAAGAATTGCAAATTTAAAGGGCATTCCACATCGCATTGTCGCTGAAGATCTGTGTCTGCATGCTTATTGACGCAAGAACTAAACTCTAATGACCATGCCCAGCAAAGAAAGTTCGTTGCGTGGATTATTCGCCATAAACAAATATGTAGATACGATTTTTTCGAACAAAATCATTAATGGCGTTGTTAATTGCCAAAATTGATGTGGACGATAAGGCGGTACCACATGCCATAAGTCCGTAAAACAATTCAATTAATGCACGGAACATTTCCTGGCCGTGTATTCAGGCGTTTCGGTGATAAGAGTTAGTCCCTTGATCATGTACTTTAACACCATTTGATTTTTTTATGGGGTTAGTTGAAGTCAAAGATCTATGCCAACAAGTCCGTATTAAAGGCGTAAATTTAACGCTGCATTAACTGCCGCTTTTGTTCTTGTGCCTGAAACCAAATTGGAATGACTAGATCCCTTCCCAACTCTTTTTAGTATTATCTCTAACTTTTTTTCTAAATTTCTTGTCTAAAACTGGTAGTAACGTTATTAACCTAACGTTTTTCTGTTTAGTGTGCTTAATGTTCAGCTTTGGTATTATGATGAACTAATCCTTGTTTCCATTTTGAAGACAAATATGATTTTATATCTCATGATGTCTCCTTCAATCATTGTCAACAACGGATGTCGATGGATGACGAACAATAAGGTGGTGTGTCTTCAATAGAATATGTATGGAATACAAGTTGAAAGCTACAGATTTTAGAAGAAATTCATTCTCTATATCGGCTCAAAAGTGTAGTAAATACCAAAAACGATGTTGGTCTGTTAGGAAATTTAAATTTATCTACGCTGGCTTAATTCGACGGCGTTGTACGTAGAGGATGGAAAGCTTTATTGGATATAAGTTCTTGTATGCTGCTCGTATGTGTTTGAAATATTGGCTTGCTCTAAGGTGTTGTGACTTGTGAAATATGCCGTCTTATCCAGTGATTTATTATGATTTAACTTAATATTTAGCCATTTAACCTAGCTGCTTCGTTCACCAGTAAGCACATACAGAGTGTTTGACTTCATCCTCCAGAGCGCTCGACTTGGAAATTCCATTATCAGATGTGCGAAGTCCGTGCTGTAAAATCAATGTCCGTGACGTCATAGAGTAGCGTCGTCGCCGTGGCGTCCAATTCGTATGCCGGCGCTCATTCTAGTTTAGCGATGCCTCTGATCTGGAGGTTCTTTCTCGCCTCGTATTCGCTGTTCTTGTACACGTTGGCAGCCGAAGTGTTCAGCAATTCGTTCCTGGTGAAGTTCCGTAGAGGCGTCGAACTCGATGAAGCCGACGATGTTGCCAGAAGGAATGGTTTCGTTAATGTAGGACCGGTAAGTATGAACAGATGTTTCGTAGAAGCGGCGTCGCATTCCGTAGATTCTTTCGTCTATGCCTTCATACGTCAATTCGTATTATTGAGGGAAAATTGTTTCAATACTTCATGCGGGTTGTTAAATTAGTTGAATAAGTATCAGAAATAATGAAATGTATTTTGCGCGGTATCCGTGATTGTTTTGAGGTCATTTAATTAGGTTTTAAATTCAAAATTTATTTATTATCGTCCTACAACATCATGTGGTTTACATGATTGTCGTAGTTTCTGGATGATTGGATAGATTACCACTCTACGTTGATGTTGTTCAACGTCATCCGTGTACTATTAATAACTTTTTTATTAATGGGGCTATAAATATCATCAAATATAAATTCCGTATTTGGCTGTAATTAGTATTTGATGTCGAATATGCTTTATAATACAGTATTGTTCAAGTTTGACAACAAAAACAGATAAAATAACTTTTTGCAGCTAGCCTCACTGAATCACACTTCAACTACACTGTTTAAAATTAAATTCAGCCGACCGGCGGACTAAATTGCGGATTTGTAGCAGGAAAGCTTTAATATACATAATAAATCTAGGATCGTTTGATCCAAGGATTTTATTTGTACAAATTTAGGTCAATAAAAGTTGAATTTATTGAGTTATAAGCTGGAGCAGAATTTCATTGATAATAAAATAGGTCCAGTTCCCACAATTTTAAATGATCGAAATCTGTTCCATAGAAGACTATCAAAAAGAAGAATGAACACAGGCATTAACTTTTTATCATTTTTCGATTTTGATAGTCTGTCAACTGTTGATTAGAACTTTGTAGCCAACTAGATGAATCCGATGAAACCCTATAGATTGAAGGAGTATTGTAGCAGAAGAATACTTTGTATTGTTTAACGATTAAGTCACCAAATTTTGAAGTATAGGGTTGTCATACCTGTGTACCTCGTAAGATGTGTATGTGTTAAATCGTTCAATATCACCTTGATATGGAGAGAGTAATACTGTACCAATCTAACATTCATGACAATATCAAAAAAGAAAAAAAAAACAGGATCTGGATAAGCGTTTCAAGGTATAACCATAAAGTTGTAAATATTTTTTGATTATCGTTTAAAATCTCATGTTTGTCCATATGTTACCAAAATTGTTTCTTTGCACAATCGTTAATTGTGCACTTGTTAGACATTGTATTAAGATGAAGGCTTCATGAAGATTCGCTAATATAAACTGCTGTAGATTTACAAATAATGAGCTTGAAATAGATTCCTAAAACACAAGTCGTCTTGAAACAATGGATATGATTAAAAAATATGCAACTTTAAATCAACAATACCAGTTTCTATAAAGTCTAAATGAATGTAAAAGAACTTGATTGAATTTCCTCCTTATCAATATCAATTTATATCACGAATAAAAAAATTACCATAGTTCTAGCTATGTTACCAAAACTTTTTCTTTCGAAAATTGTTGATTCACACTCATTTTGTGCGTAAGCTGGAGTATAAGAATATCATTGTTTGAATTGGAGACCTAACTGAAAATTGTATTTACAGCATTTTCTGTAGCGGTTGGTTCCATAGATCTCAACATAAATGAAGACAGAATATATTTTTGGTATCACTAAAATTATTGACATAATTGAGTTTACATACGTCACATAAAAACTTCAATTGATATAGTTTGAATCAAGATACAGGGTGGCCCAAAAATTTAAAAATATCAAACTTCTGTTTTTTTAATTGGAATACTACGAATATTATTGCATTTTTGGATTCTCCGATCAAAATAAGTAGCTATTTTAATAAGGTTTATAATACCTAAAACTTAAATTTTAAATTAATTAAAATTAATTTACAATGAAGTGCACCAATAAATCATATTTTATGTCCCAATTATAATACAGTTGCCATCTTATACAGGATGTCCAAAACTTAAAAGTAATCAAGTAAGAACTTTAGATAGATTTAAGTGTCTATATTTTTTAACTTACCGAGAAATGAACTTTTGAATTATCTATCTCATGGTATTTATACCGAAGTCTTCGTGTTTTTACAAAATACGCCAGCTAATAGTTTTCTGTACGATTTGTTTTTTTTTTAATAAAATGTTAATGTATCTAGGTTTCTGTGGTATACTTGAAAATGTCAAATGATTTACAATAATGAGAATATTAATGAAGAATATCTTTATAAGTATTCAGAAGCTTAGAATGTAATTTATAGTACAACAATCCATTTCCAGAGACTTAAATATTCGTTTTTGAAAACCACTGCCAACTCTGGGCAATACATATATCTGTGGTATGGGAGGCGTAGTATAAATAATTCCTTTTATGTATCCCCATAAAAAGAAATATTGTGAAGTCAAGTCGGACGACCTGGTGGGCGAATTTTGAAAAAAAAACTTTTAAATCTACTTGTTTTAAAAATTGGCATTTAAAAATTGTCAAAGCTACATGATTGCTCTGATGTTTAAAGAGTCTTTTCTTCATCTTCAGTAACAGGTTTTCTAATCATGGAACTAACGCTTCCACTTTCTGAAACTTGTTTAATCATGTCTCAGAAGCGTCTGGCTTAGGATGATTTCTTCCGGTAAACCTATGAGTATAAACTCGAGAAGCCAATAAAAGATTTTGTTTATAGTCTTCAAGAATAAAGATTATATTGATGCCC
>SMLS01068790.1:0-12370 GCA_004785975.1 Popillia japonica
TTTGAAAACATAGCGAATGACATGATTAGTAATGGCCATTCTGTGAATGCTCAACAAATTCATTTAAAATGGAAGAGTTTGTTGAGAAGCTATAAAGCTTGTAAAGATAATAAATCAAAAACTGGCAGATCTCCCTCCCGGTTTCATTTTTTTGACCAGATAGATGCTATAGTGAGATAAGGCAAGCAATAGTTGCGAACACACTTTAGAATCGGGTGAAGAATCACGCATTACTGCTACTAATAGTGAACAGTTATCACAGATAGTATCTTCTGATGAAGACAACACTAGCAAAGATGCCCAAGGCAATAAATCACAAAAACGCAAAAGAAGTTCCCAAGCTGCAGATCCTAAGAAATTAATAGAAATGAAACGAGAAGAATATAAGAGAAGACAAGAAAGATTTGACCGAAAATGCATCATTGAAGAGAAAAAAACTGAATTGTTAAATAAACTTATAAGCGAAGGACATAACTAAAGTTTGTTTGTTGTTTAATTTAGAATTATCAAGTTTTCATTTACAATATATTATGTAATTCAGTTGTCGCATCATTCAAGAGTATACATTGTGTTAAAGAATCCTGTTGTTATTTATTTTGTATTTGTAGGAGTTTTTAAAACTACTAAATCATTAAGTTTTCATTCGTAAGTTACCAGTAATGCAAACATTTGTCCGAAAATTTCTTCTCTTCGGCCCCTACTGCTAAATGTTGTATTTATGCTATGGTGTTCAGTTTGTAAATCGTCACTTATGTTTGGAATAATAATTGTTGAATCATCATTATCCTTTGGATAAGTATTGTGCAAAATATAGCATGCCATAATACATTGAACAATACTAAATATATTTATGTTTTGGAAAAACTGCATTCTCCTAAATCTGCCTTTTAGTAAGCCAAATGCATGTTCAACTATAATTGTTCCTGCTGAATTCAACAAATTCAATTTATTATTGAATTTTTCTGTTGCTTTTACATAAAGTGATGATTTACGTAAAACTCTAGCATCATGAAGCGAGCCAGGCTCCCCACAGTATACATCAATAAATTCTTTTCTGTGATTCATAACTCCTTGCAGTAGGTATGATACTAGTTGCTTTCGTTCGTGCACTTATTTTGATTATGATTAACGTAAACATAATCCGTGTTCAGCAATCATTTGTAACTAATCCGACGTCGCAAAAGAACGTCGTATTCAGAGCTTTGATTCATAGTACTCATTGACATAAACAAAATGGAGAAATTGATTCTTGTAAGTAGATACCCATTGTTACATATTATATGTATATTTTATAATATAATATTACATACTTCCGGAAATGGCCTTAAAATCATTTGATGATTTGTGATGATTTATCATGCTCAAGCTCGTCCAGTGATACAGACAGTTCAATGAGCGATGTAGATACCCCGAAGAAGAAAAGCAAGATACGAAACTACATAGACGTGGAACGACGTTTTTCAGAACTTATTTATATTTTAGGCGATAATAGACGTAAATTTACATTTGACAATTTATTACATTATATTATTGTAGTGAAATGTAAAGTAACAATCTGTAAATTTGTTCTAAATAGACCGATATAACCTTTAAACACTATGTTATTTCAATCTAATAAACGACTTTTAAATGCATATAAAAATGCATATTTTTAATATTTTAGATGCATATTTTGTAGTTTTTTTATGCATAATTATCCGAACCCTAGTGATAGGTTACAATAATTACGACTAGGTTAATAGGTTATGTTTTTATGATTGTAAACATACAAAACATCATTTATTACTTTACGGATTCAGAGGGCTGGAGGGATTGCAACGGATTTATAATCATGTTTCATGTAAACAAGATTGGAAAGGTACAATCGAACACGCATATACCGAATCCTGATTTGTTGATTAGTAAACATATGTACGAACGAAAGCAGCTACTATGTACTCCTTTACGATTTATATATGAATCCTGATCATGATATACACAATTTATTTTGATATGACACCCATCTATTGCTCCAATTACACCATCAAAATAAGTTTTTTGTTTAAAAGTATTAGCACTTAAAGATTCTTCATGCGATGGCCACTTAATATATTCTTGTCTAAAGACTGAGTATAAAGTTAATAACATTCAATAATGTACGATGAGCAGCACTTAACGAAATGTCAAACCTATCCGAAATTTGACGAAAACTTTCAGTATTGCCTAAATACCATAGTGTTAATAACAATCCTTTTTCACCACTAATGTTTGTTTTACCACATCGATATTTCGGAAGATAGTTGGTACACTCAAGACGATCTGAAATAAGTAATAACATGTAGCTAATTAGTATCGAACCATTGTGTTAATGTTACCAATTATTTTATATGCAATTTCACGTCTCATGCGAAAATGTTGCTTAAACACATTATTAGAATATGATGCAACAATGTTTTCCACGTATAATTTAATTTTAGAAACTTCTTTCCTCATCTTTTTCCTTGGTACATACACGTCTACGTCAGAACTGGAAGAAGTCTCACTACTAACAGTTTCTGTTACCAGTTCAAGTTCAAATACTTATAAATAGATGATTAATAAAGTAACTTACCACAGCAAAAGTATTCATTTTAAATTATCTCAACTCTTCTGTCATTTACCGCTTATTTTAGGTTATTAGATTATTTCGTATGACGTCTCGTTAAAACCGCGTTCTACTTGAACTGTTGTCAAACTGTTTCGTGCGATGCATTTCACACCAGATCGCTAAACAAACAGACAGCGGCTCATATGTATGTGCAATTCAGCTGCTTCGTAAAGAAATGCATTTATAGAGTACAATAAGCATTTATTTGCACATTCAACTTGATAAAAAATATCTGTTTAAGTCTATTAGAAATTTTTGCAGCGTTCCGTTTTTTCTTGTACACACGACGTGTCAGGCCCGAATTCAACTAAATTTATTTAACAAAATTTGGTACTTATTAAAGGAAAAATTATTTTAATATATGATCGTAATTTTTTTGGATTTACCTTTCTTGTGATATTAGTTTTATAATTTTTAACATTCCGACACTATTCATTTGACACCCTGTATTCGCTTGCTGTAGGTTTTGTTTAGGCAATCAAAGATTTGTCAAACTTTGATTGACAGATATTTTGCCACAGATGATACATAATGGATACATATACATATACATCATGTACGGCACAAGATGCATATGCTTTATCAACTTTTCATACAAGCGAGAATATAGGCAAAAAATTGCATGTTTATCACGAGAGTAAAATACACAAATACGGTCAATAAGTACAGCTGAGGTTTTAAGACAACCTTGAAATTCTGGTTCTATGAAGGTGGCGAAACTCAAGATTTGGTCTGCGCAGTTACATACGACTCGGAAACCTGCTTCGTACTTTGGGATCTATTAATTCACCTCGTCTCTTATTCTTTCAAGGAGCAGCCTTTCCAACAGTTTGTAGCGCTCACTCAGGCACGAGATTCGCCGGAAGCTCTCTGCGTTATTTTTGGGTTTACCTGGTTTAAGGACAGCTATGAATTTTGAGTTAGGTAGGGTCTAGTGCGACGCCCAATGTTTATAAGGAACTGATTGTGAATTCCATCAAGGCCCGGGGCTTTATTAGTTTTGATGTTCTTCAACAATCGTTCTACTTCACCAAGCTCAAAAGGCCTGGAGAAAAGGAACTCACCAGGACTGTTGTTAACCAATTCCTGTTTAATCTTTGTGGTATGAGACCTACCAGTAGGGGCTCTCGGCAAGGTGACAAGATGATGTGATCGACGACCTGATTAGGTGTAACCTCACTCACCCACTTGCGCCTAGTTTTCTTAGTAGACTCCACGATCTCCTGCTTGAATATTTGAAATTGAGCTCTTCAGTCGTCTTCATCCACTTTTCCCTGCGAGCTGCGTCAAGAGAACGCAGCAATTCATCTACTATCTCAGTGTCTCCGCTCTCGCAGAAGTCGACATAAATACATAGACTCACATTCCGCATTCCAACCAGGAATGTATTCTTTTCTGTAGTCCCTAGGAACACATTTTCTCGCTACGCCCTTCTCAGCCCCCAGGAGCCTATTATAATTCACTTACTTAAACCTGTTGGAGCAAATCAAGCTCATACTTGCTTTGAAACATAGAATTGAACACATTTGTCACCCGAATTTCATAGAAAACATTTAAATATCTTAAGGCGAATTCGCCGGAAAAATTGATACCCCTCCAAACTTAGTAATCAAACTTTGCTTTCAGTGGTGGGTTCTGGTTGTGTCGAGGCCTCCATCCAGGATACTGACATTCACAACAATATAAACAGTCAGATACAACAAACCACATGTCGTAAACTGCAATATGTACCGAATTGGACTAACAGCGTTATCAATTTATTCAAACAGCATGATATAAGTATAGTACCGTATCCCATTAACAAACTTGCTGCTTTTTACTCTAAAATCAAATACAAGACCATCCATCTCGATTTTTCAAATGTTATTTATCACATCCAATGTTGTTATATTGGACAGACTTCACAAAAATTAAGAAATCGCATTAACTCTCACAAAAGCAATGTGAGAAACCATACTAGTAATACAGTTCTCAGCTGCCACTGTGAGGAGACCGGTCGCACGTTTAATTTTGACAACGTTAAAATTTTGAGTGTTGAGAACAACCCCTACAAAAGGATATTCTTGGAAATGTGTTATATTAAAAAACATGTAAATTCGACCTGCTGCTCTACCTTTTTGTGCTCTTTTGTTTTGTTTACGAAATAAATAATAAAATTTTATATTCAGTTATATAAATGTATTTCGAAAGTAGTTATAAAAATAATAAAAGCAATCTGTATAATAAAAAATATATAATATAGGTACAGGGTCCTTCATTAATTATGGGAAATATTTTAACTGGATTTACTACGTGTCAGATAATCACCATTGTACAAAAATAGCCTTATTCAAAATCGCACCGTTTTCGACATGAAGGACCTCAAAGTTCCAGAAAAATAATCATATTTTCCATCTTTAATCTACGTGTATCATGAAAATAAAATTTGGCATGGCGATTAAGTATAATTAGATGCTTTTTATGGTAAAATTTTTCAAAATTAGCCAAGAGAAAAAAATGCCTCCTTATGGTAACATCAACAGAACTTTATTTGTTTTTTGATTTACAAGCACGAAATTAGCATCACCTAATAGACCAATTAAAGTGCCAAAAATAAGGTGCTCTGGTAGAAACTTCATATTATGCTTGGTTTTCGAGAAAAACAGAAAAGTTTGGAAGGATGTGTGGCTAAAAACAGTTTAAATAGCAACACAAGGGGATATTTTTTTCTCTTTGCCGTGTTTTGCTAATTTCGGAAAATTCCATCACAAGAAGCATCTAATAATACTAAATGCCAAATTTTATTTTCATCGTACAAGTAGATTAGCTTACAGATGGAAAAAACGATTTTTTTTTTCTGGAACTTTGAGGACCATCTCGAAAACGGTGTGATTTTGAATAAGGCTATTTTTGGTCAAGGGTCATTATTTGACACGTAGTATTTCCAGTTAAAATATTTCCCATAATTAATGAAGGACCCTGTATATATAACACATTTTTTTTATATTTGTTATGTTATAAAATCCAAAATTTCGCAGTAAATGCACGTCAAGTAAGCAAAAAGTTTTCTATTTAATCTAGCTAAGCTAACGTCGTCAAACATAATCTTACGTTCTTTGTATCGTTATATTTCATTAATTATTAATATATTCTTAAATACAGTATTATGGTTCGCAAGAAACAGCTACAATAGATTTATTATTTGTGCCTATAAGGTAATACATACGGCAATTAGGTATGCAGTATAATATATAATTATATAGGTAATGCACGAGAGCGCAAACTGATCGACTTCAGGTAGAAGCGCAATTAGACCGGACGCAAGTTGGCCGTAGTTTGCTTTTATAACTAAACCTTTAAAATAAGCCTGGAATATTTATTGAACTTTACCTTAAAAAAAATTGGTATTTCACAAAACCAAAGAAAACTACTTTTATTACTATTATGCGACTACTTCCCCCTTTGGGTAGTAAATTCTAATAGGATTGTTGAATAACTGTTAAAAATACTGTATTCGACAAACTTATCTTTATTTCCGTATTATTGGTAACGCATAATAGCATTATGGATATCAACTATTACTGTTTATTCTAATCTGCACTCGATGTCGCTTTAAATATTGTATCCATTCATACTTTATATTGCTCAGCTCTTTTCCACTGTTTATTATAATACAGCTGCGCTATAAATAAGAATAAAGAACACTCACATTCAAAAAATTATAACGTTTTCAATAAAATATATTATGTAATTGGAAATATTAGCATTATTGTATATGCTTTATTTTTTCCAATACTAGCAACTGAATGGGAAAACTCCACAAAGTAAGTACATAAATGAATTTAAGTGACTTGGTTTATAATGCTGTGTTGCACATGTAAACAGTCCATGAATGCATTTTATTCAGTTTCATTTTTCCTGTGTATGTTCACAACTTTTTGGTTCATCAAAACCGTCACGTAGCCCTAGATATTGCATGAAAGAAAAAATTATTCGGAACATGTAAATTCGTTATTTTTTCAAGTCTATATCGATTTGTATTTGGTTAAATTTTCTGTCATATACATATGACGTTCAGCCCTTTTTGATGACCTACATACCCTTTCTATGTAACGATCAAACAATTTATTAAAAAACGAAACAAGTATTAAGCATTTCAAAAATGAGATCTATCCATGTGTTGTCTCGTTCACGATCAACAAGAGACATCAAAATATCAAATAACCATTACATATTATTAATTACTTCGATTGAACAATGACTTCATTTATTAATTTAAAAATGTAATGTTGTAATTTGGTAACAATCATTTTTCTTAATTGCTTATATGACTCCCCCCACATATGTGCATATGTAATTAGCGCTGATTGCAAGAACTTCTAATGAAGAAAATTATGTTGCATGTACTCCATTTAGTTTAGGTACTACAAGTAACATTAGGACATCGATAAAGTAGTAAGAACAACATATATTGTAGTTTACGGGCCCAACGAAATTGAAAAGGTGGAAGTAAAAGATAAATTATGGGAACAATTAGATGAAGTGACAGAAAATAGTGCAAGCAGACTACTAGTTCTTGGAGACCTAAATGGAAGAATAGGGAGAAATACGAAGTAACAGGAAGAACAATGGGAAGACATGGGGAAAACGTTGGATATAATAATGGCCGTAGACTAATCGATTTTTGTATGATGAATAATCTAATAATACAAACACATTCTTCGAACACAAAGACGTATATAAATAGACAAGAGAAGTAATAAGTACCTTGAAGTGAGAAATCTATAATTGACTACATTATAATAAAGAATGAATTTAGAAGAGAAGTAAAGGATACGAGGGTATGAAGAAGTTGCGAGAATTACTCGGATGACTACTGGTTGTATCAAAAATTACATATTATTATAAAAACTCAAAACCACACAGTACCTACATACAACGACAAACAACCACAGAAAAGAAGCAATTAGAACATATAAACTAAGAGAGGCAGCCGTATCTAAAACGTATAAAGAAAAAATAGGATAAAAATGAATAAAATACGAGAAAACCTAAACACTATGGAAATAGAAACCATGTGGAGAACAATTAAAGGCACAATATTAAAAGTAGCAACAGAAACGTGTGGAAGAATTAAAATAGATAAAAACAGAAAACAAACCAAGTGGTGGGATGCCAATATAAAAAAGCAAGTGCAACTGAAGAAACAAGCATGGAGAAAATACCTCTCGAATAAAAATACGGCAACCTACACACAGAACATAGACTTAGAGTCCACTGGATCACGTGACAAAAATATATCACGAGAGAGAACACACCCTTTTCTAACACATTAAGTAATAGGAACGTAATCTTTAAATCTAATAATTTATGTTATTACACGTTGTTTGACTGAACGCTTTGAGATGAACGTTTTTACTGGTTTTCTTGATGTGAAGACTCTATAATATAAATGCCATTTATTCTTTAAATTTTAAATAAACGATCCTCAAAGCAACAAAATTGTATGGCGCAAAATACAACAAATGTTATAAACATCTAACTATCCTATAAAATACGTGTTCACACTCCTTATTATATGCCAAACACGTAACATGAATTTTATTTCGATTGAACCACTAATTTGCCTTTTTATTAGCTTTGAAAATTCAAATAATTTTAACCTCATATTCAACCTGACAGTTCCCCCTTAAGGTACCTATAACTTTGAAAGCACCATTTGAAAGCTGAACTAATGTCGTATTAGTTTGTTTAGTGTTTTGTTCTGTATCTGCTATAATAAGAAAGGAGGGAGCCAAACAATGTTGCAATATTTAAACGTTAATATTTCCCGAACCATTTAATTAATAATACCAATTTTAAGGATGAAACATCTTGATAAAAATGATGCTTGTATACTGAAGATAAGATCCAAACCTCAAAGTTCCGTCGAATTGTTGGTTTTAAATATGAGTCCGAATGTATCTATTAAAATAACGGAGTGGAGATAGCAATGGAAGATCAAGTTTATAACCTCAATTGCTTCCTGAAGATTTCAATATTTAACTTTTTTGGATATATATGTATATTGGATCGTATTGTGATACACAGTATGTTTACGGCCCCCAGAAAAAACATGAACCACCCACCATTTTGGTTTAATAGGTAAATACGTCGAAAAGTGTTGAACGATTAAAGTCGGATTCACAATTAACGAAAACGCGAACGTAAACGCATACGTGTTTGCAAAAGTGAACCTTTAAAAAGAATCATCTTTATTTAATTATTCCATTCACAATAACGTAAGGGGCGACGGATGGTAACACGTAAACCAAGTTGACCAAGTTTAAGAGCGGATTAACAATGAACGGGAACGTGAGCGCAAACATATACAAACATATATAACGTGTTGCCGAACGTTAACTACTACCCGCAGGTGAACGTCAAGTACCATCCACAATTAATCGTCTTTGTTTCCGATATTTTGACATAATACCTATATTAAACTACTTTAAATACTTACGCCACCTAAGCGGCACTCGCGGACGTGAACGCCAAAGTTAAACCTTGGTCAACATTCACGTTTACGTGTTGCCGTTGCTGTTTACGTTATTGGAATGGAATTATTAAATAAAGATGGTTAATCTTTTTTAAGGTTCACGTTCGCCGTCATGCGTTTACGTTCACATTTCCGTCAATTGTGGATCACAATTAACGAGAACGTGAACGCAAATATATACAGGGTGTTTGGTAATGAAACGGTCATACTTTACAGCGTGTTAGTAGAGATCATTTGCAATAGATATAGCCCAATTTGCCTTATCCGAAAGTCACCCGTTTTCGAGATATTGTATTTTTTTTTGTTTTTTTCGAAGTTCACTACTTACTCGTCCTCAAACTTAAAATTTACGAAAATAATTAAAGTCTTCCTCAATTTTTCTGTTTGTATAGTTAGAGGACATTTCAGCACACATAATGGATGAAAGTTACGATAAATACTTGGGCAAATTAAACAGAAAAAAATTAAAACTTCCCCTTTTGATGAAACTGTAGACACAATCGCTATCTTTGTGACTATTTATTTCTAAATTTCCATAATGCATTAAGCATACCAATTATCTCAAAAACTTTGTTAAAATAGCTTTCTAATGACGTAATAACACTTACCATTTATCTTACCTACTCATTAATAATTGGGCATAGTAAATTGACGAAGAACACCATAAATAAAAACCACAAATTTAATTCCTTTATTAGTAAATAAAATAAAATAATTATAAACTGCCTTGAAAGGTACCGCCTCCTCCTGTGTACATGTAACTCTTTGAGTTACATTATTTCGCAAAGTTATAGCTGCAACGTTTATTTTGTTAATTAATTAATGTAATTGCAAGTAAAATGTAAAAATCTAGAGGTGTGTGCTGAGATGTCCTCTAACCATACAAACTGAAAAATTAAGGAAGAGTTTAATGAAAATAATTAAACTCTTCCTCAATTTTTCAGTTTTTTTCGAAGTTAGTGAACTTCGAAAAAAACAAAAGCACAATATCTCGAAAACGGGCGACTTTTGGATAAAGCAAATTGGGCTATATATATTGCAAATGATCTCTACTAACACGCTGTAAACCGTGTATGACCGTTTCATTACCAAACACCCTGTGCGTGTTCCCGAGCGTTAACTATAGCAGAAATGTGAACGTCAAATACCATGCACAATTAATCGGCTTTGTTTACGATATTTTGACATATTACTTACATAAAACTGCTTTAGATACTGACGACACTCCCCCACGTGAACGCCAAAGTTAAAACTTGGTAAACATTCACGTTCACGTGTTGCCGTCGTCGTTTACGTTATTGTACGTATTAATATAGATGGCTTATCTTTTTTAAGGTTCTCGTTCGCGAACACGTATGTACCTATGCGTTTACGTTCACATTCCCGTCAATTGTGAATCCAGCTTAATGGGAAAGTGAACGAAAAAATATACATGTTTCCTAGCGTAAACTATCCAGCGAATATGCACGTTAAGTAGGTACCATGCACAATTTCGTATTCGTTTACGAAGTTGTTTTCCATTTACACACAAGTAATATTGAGTCACTCAGTTATGTGAGTAGTTATACTCACTCAGATAATAACGTCACTGTACGAACAGTAAAAGGAACGGCAGGGTAGGTACAGCTGAGCAATTATGTACCTATATGTATTCAAAATAAATAATTGATATATTACCTTTGCAGTATACCTATATACCTACTGTTTTTTAAGTTAAAATTATCAAACGCTTTAACTGAACAAGAATTCTAGGAGCATTTTCCATTAAATCAGTCTACTGTAGAGATAATAATATGTATAATAGTGAAAAATGACATCAATTGTAATATTTAACTTATATGAATTATAGATATGGCTAAAATAAAGCACATTTTAGGTTTACGAAATCTATGTAATACAGAGACAATTTGCCAATGGTCCGATAGATTTAATCTAACCAAAAGTTCTTGTCATCGTAGTATTAAAAGTTTAAATTAAGTTTTTTGGTTAAGAAATAAGTGGGCAATATATTATATGACCGACTGGTGAACAATTGAATGAAATGAAACTTGAATTTTTTAAATTATATGGAATTCAAGGGGCAGTTGGTGCTCTTGATGGGAGTCATGTAAAAAATAAAATACCAGTCTCCAAACATCATTATATTTTAACATAAAAAAAGGCTATAGTCTTCTTATGCAAGGTGTTTGCGATAGTACTAAAAATTCATCAGTTTTTTCTGGGCAGAACCAGGATCTATACACGAGAGTCGTCTTTTAAATAAATCGTCTTTGTACAGAAGACGAATGAATGGATTTTTTGGTAAAAATTTCTTACGGGGAGACTCGGCATAGCCTTATTTGAATTGGATAATCTCTCCGTTTACAGATAATGGGAATCTCGCGCAAAATGAAAAAATATTTAATTATCGCCATTCTGCAACTAGAATTGTTGTGTTTGGACTTTTGAAAGGAAGGTTTAGAAGATTGAAGGTTGGTAAACCAATTGCCAATTTTATTAAAAGATGTGCACTTGCAATTACGGCAATATAGGTTTTTCTAGTATGCTACTACGCTTCGCGTCGTGGCTTTAAACTCGTTACTCGTGCTTTAAAAGCTCGATTATGCACTAGTGTCATAATATACTATTACAACTAGACGGTTGTCCAGCACATTTCACCAGAGGTGGATTCGGCAAGCTATTTCCTTGGCCACTGTGATCGCCAGAATTCACCTGTTCTACTACTATTCTAACTTCTATTTATGGGGTCGGTTGAAAGATGTTTGATGATTGTTTACCAAATTTCACTAACTACTTTACCACCACATACTATAGCTTATTTGTAGCCCGTCAAGAGCAGGAATCAAAGCTGCTGTAATGTCCATCCATGAACGGCATGCATTGAGTGTGATGCAAGACAGTTCGAACATTGAAGGGCACATTAGCTTTATTTCAATATCGGTACTTTATTCTAATTGTACTCCAGCACAATTTTTCCAATTTTTTTAACTAAAAATACTTTTATTATTTAAAATTGATTAAATTATGAAATTTTGTCATTGAATCTTGAACCAAGACAAAGAAACAACAATAAATACCGGTGTAATAGCGTTTTTTTATGATAACTAAATTTTCTTCGATATTTCAAGCTACCAGGAAGATATGGAGATAGTGTTTTCACTAACTTATTTAGGTATCATTTCACTACATTTTTATGAAAAAAAGCCATATTATTGCATTTATTTTTT
>SMLS01068792.1:0-88799 GCA_004785975.1 Popillia japonica
TTTTAATGGTTTAAATGTTAGTAGGTTAAGAACACTTCTGTCAAAAATATCATTTTGTCTCAGGGCTAGTTCATAGCTATCCGTTTGTCCGTCTGCGTTTATACGTTGACGGATGAAAATTTTTGTGCGGTTCATAGCGTTGCGTCTGTAACGTACGTTTATTGACAGATCACTTTCCTATGCTAACCGTTTTGTTGTGACAGGTCTAACCTCACTTTTTTCGTAAACGGATGAACGGACGCGTACAAAGTTCAACGTCGGTCAACTTTATCCGTTATCGGATAGACTGTGAAGCACATAAAAATAACGTGCTGTGATTGGTCAACGGACAAACGCAAACGGACAAACGGAGAGCTGAGAACTCCCCTTCAGTCTTTTGTATCGAGCTCCTCAAGCATCATTAATTTTTATATCTAGTTAATTTTAAGTAATTTTAGTGTAAACAAACTTTCATATTGAGCCATTAAGGCATATTATTTCATACCATTTTCTCTTTCTTGTAATTTTAATTAATTTAATGAACCGGTCAACGTTTGACCAAAGACAGAACTGCTAGCAAGTATTATCAGCCCAAGGGCTTACGTTTAAGTTGTTTTATTGTAAAGTTTAACTGGATTTCGAGTTAAGGGGTTATCAACTAGCTAATTAGTCAATCGTAGCATTTGGCTCCATTTTTACAGTTTGGTCAATTATTCATGCATCGCTGCCCCATAGTTGCATAACCTATATGTACGTTAAGTAAATTTTTATTCGTAATCAGATCATTATTTTGGGGTTATGAACGTAGTAGCTAGGTAACGATTTTGGTAGAGTACGTGCCTCTGAACTTCGGTGATTGTTTAAATTAGTGCATACATTGTTACAGTTATGTATAGCATCTGAGTGTGTTCACGTGTATTGTTCGTAACGAATATACAGGGTTTCAAGTTTGTGTTTTTGTTTTCTTGTTAAACTCTTGCGGTTTCTTCACCGGTTGCTTTACCATTTTACCACCTAAGGGGACCGCGTGACCCTTCTAGTGTCTCTGGTATATACGCGGTGGCGCTTTTACCAACCTTTATTTAGTGGTCGGGGGTACTTAGGGGTACCACTCGCTCATGACTGAGTAGCCGAGGTGAGACACGAATACAGGTAGGTCCAGTGAGAAGCTCAACTTGAGTTTGTGACGTCCGGATAATTGTTAGCCCCGATCCGCGCTAGGCCTTGTGTGGAGTTTTGACTCAAGGTCGTAGCAAAGCCTCACAATCGGAGATGGTAGATATTTTCGAATAAATTTTTAAATCGTCAGCATAGGCGAGAACATGGGAACTAAGACGGGATAAAAGATCGTTGATGTAAATGTTAGAAAGAAGTGGGCCTAAATTTAATCCTTGAGGAACCCCCGATGAAATTGTGAATGTTCTGGAATAGAAGCCGTTATAGCAAACGTAACTGGTGCGATTATCTAAATAGCAAGCCATAAGGTTTATAGTCGTAGAAGAAAATCTCAGTGAATTAAGTTTGGAAAGTAATATGTATAGTATGGCCTATGGTGTTGAAGGCCTTGGCAAAATCAGTGTGAAGAACATGAACTTGTTCTTGTGTGTTGATACAGGAACTAATATAATGCGTAATTTCAGCTAGATTTGTTAGAACTGATCTTCCTTTCATAAAACCATGCTGCACAGGTGCAATGTAACATTTCAGATTGTTGTAGATTTTATTGTAAATGAGATGTTCAAATACTTTAGCACAACCAGATAATATACTAATAGGCCTATAGTTCAGCACGTCCAATTTATTCCCTTTTTTTCAATACTGACTTTGCATATTTTCCAGAAAAGTCGAGGTACGCAGAAGGAGATTAAACATTTCGCACAATGGATCACACAGTGCAGGTGCACTATCTCTAATGAAGAAATTAGGAAATCCGTCATGACCTGATGTAAAGTCTGCCTTGAGACGTTTAATGGCCGCAGTAACTTCGTCAGTGGTGAAACCGTCAATATTAAAACAACTGTGCGTTGTTATCGTTGTTGAGCATGCAGATACTGAAAGAACCGTAGCTGTAATTGTAAACGGTGAACGATACTTGCAAATGTTAAGAGAATATGATATACGACAGCTGCAAAACTAGCATCACGGAATCGAAAACATCATTTTTATGCAGGATGGAGCATCCCCACACATTTTCCGACTAGTCAAAGAATTGTTAACCAACTTTTTTCAAGATTGTGTGTTAAGCAGATATTTTGCAAGTTCATGGTCATCAAGATCACCTGATCTTAACGCAGCGGGTTACTACCTGTGGGGTTATTTAAAAAGTTTAGTGGTTAGAAGACGGCGTTACAAGTCTTAAAAGACAATATAACGAAGCAAATTGGTGCAATTCAACCAGAAATTTACGGAATGCTGTGTACAATTTGGAGCAACAACAAAGTAGAGGCTGTAGCGAGCAATTGCCGTAACTGGTTTTGGGCATACTAAATCCTATTTCTTGAGCAATTATTAATTATTAAGTGATCACGTTACATGTTGTGTGAAGAGCGATGGTTTTATGTTTACACTAAATATAACAGATTGCCGTACCATATGTGAAAAATAGATATTCTGCTTAATATTATTCTTGATCTATTTTGTTAATAGCAGCATGCACTTTAGTAGTAGTAGTAGTTCTTTTAGCATATTAGATTTTTCTTTGAGTTGTAAGAAGGTTCTTTGCCGGAGTCTCTGTATATTTAAAATTCTTACGAACTCTTTCTATTGTATATTTTTGTCGGTAGTTTCAAGCTTGTAGATTTAAGGATAAATATTTTGGAAATTCCACTATTTGTTTTAATTTTTCTACGTTCTGTAGCTGGGTGTATTTTAGATTTTTCTTTGCAAGGTCATATTTTTGCTATGTAAGTCATGCAGTTGTATGTTATTTTAAATTTCGAATATTCTGTCTAGTTTTTGGGCAGATCTACGTTGAAGGTAACAGGCCTCTTCGTGTAAAAACTTGGTCGAGCAAGGATATTATTGATGCAATTTCTGTGAGTAGAAACGTATTATTAATTTCTCCGAGTTTTGATTTCTCTGATTTTCTTAGTTATTAAATTCAATTAATTAGTTTTTTTTTAATATTTGCTTAGATAATTTTGTATGATTATTGTGTGGAAATTGCATTAATGATTTCTATGTTAGTGTAGTGATTAGTTAAGGATTTTAAGTAAGTTTTTTCTATTTAATTTTAAGAATTAATCGTTTTGGAAGTTTGCGCGAATAAGAATTTAGTTTGTTTGGGTTTGCTTTAGAAGGATATTTTCATTTGATATTTTTGAGTTACAGTAGTTTGTTTCAGTTTTGTCGTTTTAATTTTTTTTTACGTTTTTATTATAGAAAACTTCCAAGTTCTTATTTAGTTGTTAAGATCCAGTTTTTATCCCGAGGGAAAATATACTTTTCTAGGTATTTTGTTCACAATTGTGACAATTTCATTCAACAATTTGTTAGATATTTTAACAAATTTGTTTTTTAGTTATATATATATATTTTTTTTTTTTTGAAATTTTCATGAATATAGTTATATAGTTGCAGAGTTCTTGTTTTCGTAATTTTTCAATTTGACCCCTTTTTCTTTGTTTTTCATAATTATATCTGTGGCAGATAACAATAAAATTATCGATCCCACGATCAAAGTTTATGGTTAATTTCCTTTTTTTTAATTCTCGTAGAGCCGTCCATTTAGAGTTTTATTATAAATCTCTCTCCCTGAGATCATATAGTTTTGTTTGTAGAGTCTGCTCGCGAATCGTTAGTTTAAGTGTTTGTATGTCTGAAGCTGGCCGGGGCGCAGTTATTGTTTATGCCTGTTATCGTCAACGAAAGATACACAGCAATATGTAGGTACAAAATATTAGTGTGAACAGGTAAAAAACAACAGTAGGTATTGTATTGCGAATCAAACAAAAACTCAAGAAGTATACATTTTCAAATTATTACAAATTCAAACGAGCACAAAAAGAAAAGCTCTCGACATTTTAAAATATATTATAAAATATACACATGTAATACAATCTTGAACTGCCCGCATTCCATCTACCTTTTTATCCGAGCCCCGTTTCACAATAAACTTGGTAAATTCATTCTCGGAACAAAGGGAGAGACTTTTAAATAAAGGGCGCAATGAACTCCCACTGCTCTCTTCTTTTATACGTGACTCGCGATGTTATACTGATGGCGATTGCGGCGGTATGAAGTTCTGAAATACGGACGAAAAAAGGAAGCCGGCAGATAACACAAGAAAACGCCTACCTCAACTTGTTCGTCGTGAACCTACATTCTTTTTTCTTTTCGTTTGTATAACGACCATTCTTGGAGATACGGGAGCTTATATTTGCTGAAGTCTCAATTTGGGAAACTGTTTCTGCGGGACATCTTATGGAACTATGGACGGTTGTATAAGAATAAGGATAAAAATAATGAGGCAAGCTTTGCTATCTTGTATATTGTTTTGAAACATATTTTGATGTTACTGTGTTTCTGTATATAATTCAGTTTGGTGGAACAACATATTTGCTTTTTTTTGTAGAACTTTGAAAATGAATAATTAAACCAACAATTATAACTTATTTCCCCAGAAACAACCTTAATTTGTTGTATGTAAAGAAATATTACTTCAGAAGCAAATGATAGAAGATGAATGAAAGAGATTTCAAATAATGCAAACAAATTCTAGTTTAGAGACAAATATAATTAGCTCCTAATTAAACACCTTCAATTATCCAATGACACTAAGAACAGAAATATAAAAAGTTTTAAATCAAGTCTTGCAATTTCTACGACAGTAATTATCAGACTATTCAGTTTGGTGTTTAATCGGTTCAAAGTAAGCACTTTCAATTAACAAAGAATCTTGCAACAATACATGATTCAATTTTTCGTTTTAGACGGTACCTTCCCTTCGCAATTACGAAGAAGTTGAGTCAGTAAACAAGAAGTATAATGCCTGCGCGTTATGCCGTGAAAGCATTTACTTCTCCTACCATGATTCGTGATTTCCGTACCCTGGAAGGGATTAAGGGCGCTGTCCGCCAAGTTGCTTGAATCGAATTTCCAACCTAGTGACTTCTTTGTCGGTTGGTTCGTTGACGCAACGAATTTTGCTGTTTGTTATTATCCGTTTTCATTTACTTCGCTAATGCAAAGGGGATTAATTTACACGGGTGTAATATTACAGATATCAGGACTGACAACATGTAAATCCTTTGATAGATTGCGTCATTATCATTACTAGACTATATAGAGAGAGATTTCGCTTGAATATTTAAATACTAGAGATATGTTCCTCTAATGATGACAAATGAGTAAATGTAGTGAATGTGGCAATAGGAATACAAATATAATGTACAAGATAAATTGCGATTACAGTAATAGCAAGAATGTGTTTGTTTGTCGCTTGCGCACTACTTTCCAATTGCAATTATGTATGTATGTAACTTTATAACTATGTTGTCCTTTGTATGGATTATCTGTTGAACAGTAAATGTCTTTATTTCCACTAAAATTCATTAAAATAAGGACTAAAGTCATGAGCTCCAAAAGCCTTGCGTAAAATAAAAGTAAATAATTTGTAGTAACCTGTTCCAGGAAACTAGTCGAGTTCTCTTCCGATTTTTTTTTGAGCTTTTCTAGCTTTTCTATCCAGTAAGTCTTTCTCTTGGAACAATCCAAATTCATGCTATTCTATTTGCCCAGAATACATGCTTATATGCTCGAAATGTCTCGGTAAAATTTTTCAGCGTATAATGGTAGTGAATGCATTTTATGTATCCACGCAAATATTTCCCTGTAATGCGCTTACTCATAATTCATGATGATAAGCATCGATCTCCGACTAATCTAGCTATTCTTATTTAATTTCAGTACCGATTGTTCAAGTGCAAAATAAATGTATGTCTGATGGGGAAATAATATGTAAACTATTGCCTTAGTTAACTGTTAAATTGTCTTCCTTATCTTAGCAAATTTTGTGTGTCTTTTGAATGTCATTTCTTTTATATTTCCTATATTTTGCTAGAATATTTGATTATTATTATTATTTTGAGATTATTTTGAGAGGAAAAAACAAAACGGAAAGCCTACATTACCTCTAAATGCTGTCTATGAAGTATGTGTGTATATATTGAAATACTGTTCGATAATGTTACGCATTGATTAATATTGCAGAGAGCATGTGATGCTCTTCCTATTTTCCGTCAAACTGGTTATGCTGTTAAACAGCGAAAGAGGCGGTAAGAAGAGACCGCGTGCAAAACCAAAAACGAAAGATTTACGAAAGTCCTTAAAAATGGAAGTGCAAATCACTGTTTACAATATGTATAAAGAAAGTAAATAAGTTATAATTATTATAATAGAGTTTGAATGGCTTTTTTTACAAATTTATTTTTAAGAAAGCATGTCACATTGCACACAGTTTGAAAGATGAGCTTAAAGTCAAGGAACTTGTAATGTTATCCAGACTGTCTTTACCTAATCTGTTGAAGGATATTGAGTTTAAGTTTCACAAAAAAGACAACCCACATGCTCTAGTTCAGAGGCATATTGCAATTAATGTGAACTGTGTTTCTAGTGTTTTTAGATGAAACATGGATTTATTCAAAAGAAAATAAAGGAAAGTCGCATTCGTCGGGCCCGCCCCATCCTTCGGCACCACCAAATCACAAATTAGAAAATCCATCAACGAATGGATTCACAGTAAGTCCAGGAATTGGTGGCGGAAATCACCTGGGCAAAGACAGGCAAAGGAGTTCTTAAAAGAACAGAAGCCTGAATTCACTAGAGACCTACTAGATAAAGACAGGAAAACCGTAAAAATGTTAGTAGGCCTTTTGACAGGTTACTGCAGACTGAATAGGCATATGTACAACATAGGCCTAGCGGAAAATGCCTTGTGCAGATTCTGCAAGGAGGAGGAGGAAACCCCAGTCCATGTGCTGTGCCAATGCGAAGGCCTGGCAAGGACAAGGTTTCTTGTTTTGGGCACAGAGTATCCCACAGCACTAAGCTGCACACAGGAGCCGCTCTCAAGGACGTTAAGCCTCATAAAGAGGGCAAAGTTAGAGGGCGCCTTCTAGGATTACTGGGGATCACAATAGACCGGGAAGGTCGCGGTGAAAGAGGCCCGTAGGGCCACCCCTAATCTAATCTAATCTAATCTAATCCTGGCATGATAATTCTGTTAAAAATATGCGAAAGCCAGAGGGTTACGATGGTAAACGCTTGATCGTTCTTCATGCTGGAACTAAAAATAGTCTCATTAATGGTGCGAATTCAATCTTTGCCTCAAACAATAAACTATCAGATTATCGTGCATCGATGAATAGCATGAAATTTGAGCAATGGGTAACAACATAGCTACTTCCAAATATATCGCTACTACCAAATATATATGGACAATGCTCTATCCCATAGCGTTATAATAAATGCAGTGTCCACAATATTATCGAAAAAATAAGTAATTATGGACTGATTAAATGAAAATAATATAAATTTTTCATCAAGCTGACAAAATATCAATTGCTGGATTTCGTAAAGCAAACTAAGCCTGAGAAAAAGTACGCAGTCGTTGAATTAATAAAAGCACGTGGTTCTGATGTGTTTAGACTTACTACTTAACCACTGCGATTTCAATGCTATTGAATTAATTTGTGAGGATCTTATTAGTATGTCGACTGTAACATTGGAGTATTGTAGCCAAAATACTTGGAAAAATTGTGTACGGGACACAAAGAATTTTATTCAGAATTGGTACGAACGAGGAAAGCATTTGGCAGATATCTAAATCGATCCCATCATTGTAAACCCATTATTGAAAATTATTTATTCGTTATGTAGGTATGTACTGTTACGTGACTGGTAATATTTCTGTCACTGTACTTTATTATTAAGCAGTGTGCGTAAAGTATAAACCTCGTCTACTGTGTCATATATCGACTTTCATTGTATATAATAACAGTGATGCTCATTTTGCCTTGACTATTTTACTACGTACATATGTATGTATATCTATCTGCAAAACACATTTTAAAGGTGTATCGACTCTGTAATAATTAATATTTGAAATACATATTAAGCTATCAATTGCTGCAAACAATAAAGATGTTTTGACTTTATACAGTACATTCACACATTTAAAATCAGTATTAATCATCTTATTGACAGATTTTAAAATATAAAATTTAATGTGATGTAGTTCCAAAAGATACATCAAGTGATTGCACAAACCTTTATTGATAGAATTCTAAACTTATTGAAATCAATTCTTGTTCTGTTTATGTTATTATATGAATTGCTAAATCTGACCGAGATTATTTTAGCCCATTATATACATGTTACTTAACTTGAACCAGAAGTACCGATTTGATTCGTACGAGTAAATATTGATGACGTGCGTGTAAAGATCTATTTTACGAACCGTACATCATGCGACGAATAAAAAAAAGCAAAGTAATTTTAAAGTATAGCAAGTATAGCAAGCACATTGGATGATTTGGTTGTCTTGCATTTGTAATACCATCTAGAAATAGTTTAATTTTATTTTTCAGATTGTCAATAATAAGACCAGCAATTTCAGGTTATTTCTCAGTAGAGTCCAACATAACTGTTGCATTCTCGTTTGTATTATCCGTTCTATGGTTTCAAAGCCAATAGTGTTAATATAGTTTTAAGAATTTAAGCATAATATTACAGGAAAAGTTTAAATTCAACAGCAAGTACTAGTTCAACGATAATTTATTTAAATCAAACTTTTCTTGATTCAGTAAAGAGGTTATCAAATCTGTTAAAGCCATAGCTTGCCTTACAAATTTTGTAGAATTTTTGTTACACAGCACTATATTGAAAATCGAATATGCATATTATAGAGTTGTCAAGCTTTGATCCACATAACAGCATTTCTAATTGGCGGAAGTGGAAGTTTTCGTTTCTCTATAGAATTCTCCGTAACAAAGTTATCACCTTTTTTTGATACCTTGTATTGTTACTTTTTTCAAATGTTGCCATTTTTCTGCCTACAGAACAACAATCGGGCAAAGTATGAAACAATCTGTAGAACCTTTGTTATAAAGTGTAGGATTCTCTCCGAAAATACATATTTGAGATATGGAAATATTAGAAAGTATTTTTAGAACTTCAAAAGATGCGTGTTGATCTGTATAATTAGACAAAATTTGATGTAACTTTAGTATCGGAGACAACATAGAACCATTCAGTTGGCGAAGCTCACATGTTAAAATTTTATTCCTTACGACAAAAAATTCGTTAGGACTATTTTCTTTTCGCAAAACTTTGTAATTGTTTACTAAGTATTTAATAACACATCATATATGTATTAAAGACGCGGTTACTTAATTACCTTATGAAGTGCTATTTCTAAACTAGATATACATATATATATATCTACCACAATTTGTATTCACTTATGCATACGTAACATTTAAAGCACAAGAACAAGGAAACATTTTACATCGCTTTCCTCTCCTTCATATTTCATGTAGTTTAATATAAACTATGAGAAAATGTCTACCCAGAGATATTGTAGATGAGAACTGTTACGAAATCGGGTAGATTACCGCAGACATGTGGGATGTAATAACGCCGTCTTCTGCGGTAAAGAAGAAGGATCACGACATCCATAATATAAGGAAAAAGATGAGGATCCAACTTAGAGGCGAAGCGTTAGCAAGGCGACAGAGACATTGACGATGTTGAGGAGGACTATTAATGGTGGATGTGTGATTTAGATCAACGGATTAGGATCGTGCGATGGTGCGTTCACGTCATTTTTTATACGACGGACGTCTAAATGTAAAAAAATGGAAAAGAAAGAACAACGAAGACATCCCCTTCACAACCCGTCGCCTCCACCAAATATATATTTTCTGTTTAACTAGGTATACATGCATTAATCCATGTATCCATTAATTTGGAAACATATGGGGCGAATAATATGTTATTTGCTTCCTTGCTACTGTTGGTTGAATGTACCTACAGACTAGATTTTAGAAATATGGTTTCATTGTTAGGAGCGGTAGCTCATTACTGCGTGCAGGAATCTTATATCGTTTACCGACTGCAAAACAAGTAAATTTCTTAATTTTAAAATTTAATCACATTTAATAACATTATGTTAAAATTCAAATCACAACTGTTTCACAAATGCTGAAGAACGAAACTATTTAGCGGATCTGTAGTGCCTACTGTTATGCTAGGGTACTATTGCCTGAATTGGTAACTTATTTCATTTATTGCTTATCCAAAATAAATCTATTGTGTAACGAAAAATAAACCACAAAAGGCTTTAAAGTAGTGTCCGCGCTAGAGAAGTTAATTTAACTCTTTTGGAGGGCAAACTACCAACTTTAATTAGATAGAAAAAAAGGAAAGCATGGCAGTAAGGAAAAGAGAAAGCGTTGGTTAGCGTCTTAAACTTCTAAACTTTTTAATTCGTTTTACATTTAGCGCATTTAGTGTTCGAGAGTGAGGTGACATAAACTTCGATCTTTAGCTTCAATAGTCCACACCGTGCTGGCGAGAGAAACTGGCGCCGCAGGCTTCCTTGGAAATATTGTACTAGTTTTACGGGCAAGATGTTCAGTATACTAAAACTTTAATAGCGTCGTTAACATTCATTTAACGAGGAAAAACCGCTGATGATTTTTTATCAATTGAGCTAATGTAACTTTTACGTTTCTTTTTTGACATGTTCATCAACTCGAAAAAGAAACAACAGACGAGCTTCTCTCGTACCCGTTTTAAATTTATGTCGAGTATTAGTTACGGCTTCTCTAGTAATTTCTTTATTCAGAACTGCTCACCACCATATTTGTTATATTCTTTTGTATTTGATCTTTCGCGGTAAAGTTCGATTTTACTTCTAATTTAGTTTCTCCTTTACTTCTGTAGGGTTTAAGGTATCTTGTGCTGTCCTGAACGTTGTTCGTTCTTGTATTCTAAACGCAATGGCCAATTTCTTACTAAGCACTTTCGGTTATGTTGGTTCCGCCCTATTAAGAATATTTCTTGTGTTTGACCGGTCGATTCCATTTTGTAAAGTCTCTTACTACAGTATCTTATTGCGTACTACCTCCAATTACGTTTAGAATCGCGCAATCTCTTATTGATTGAGCGAATACTTTGATCTTTTCTACGTTTTCTCGAAAGTATTTCTTTTATATCTTTGTGACAGAAGTGTTCCGCTCAGAAGGAGTAATTTCTTCAACTTAATTTTTTGGTATCAGAATGAATATGTGATTATAAGCATGCTATGATAAGACTGTCAACTTTTTATCATTGATAGTTTTTTGCGTAAAAAATCTTACTTTTCGGTGACGAAATTCTGCGGCAATAATAGAAGGTTTTGTAAACAGCATGCATATTAAATTTTATCGATTTAGCTTGAATCGTTCTGAAGTAACAAGCCCGATTCCATACATTTGGTACGCACTGTATATGTACACCTACATGCATCTTCTTTACTAGAGTATTTGCACGACTTTGATGTTGAAACGGAATGGGATTAGCTTTATTCATTATTAATGGATTCCAACAATAGTTTATATCTTGAAATAAAGAACAATTCAATCCAATTTCCCAAATGGACTAGAACTTTCCATCACAATTCGAACTTAATGCATTTTGTAATAAACTTAGCCATTTCCCAAATGTCAAATTTAAACAAGCTTTTATTATTTTTGTGTACAACATAATAATTACACTAACAGGCTTTCAAATTATTACATAAATAAATTAACTTTGTTTTAAGTATTAATTAATTATTAAAATATTAAATGATGGATGAAGTAATGGAATTATTTACAACAGAAACGCACAACATGTGAATTTACATAGAATATGAAGTTATTAACCCCAGGCTTGCCTCGGGTACATATATGCAGGTTTCTAAATTTAGAACTATGCTAATAATGTGTTATTCTAGCGAAGTTTCAAAACCATTCACTACAAAACCAAACTAAGAATATGGTAATTTCAATCCATAACCTTGTTATATAATGTAATAACCCCTCCCCATACGTTATTTGAACATTAATATGCTTTGTTTTCCAAAGGAAGTAACAGGCGAAGAGGAGCTTGGAACTCCATCTCATGGAACACTCGCAGATCCTCTTTTTCTATTATTCAGGGAGGAATTAATATTTTGCTGAGCCAAAGTGGAGCATCTAAAGGGAAACGTGCGCTTTCTAAAGGACTTAAAAGTGATAATCATAACTCCGAAAATGACTAATATCAACAGCATAACCGTATAGACCCGCTTCCTCTTTTACTTTAATGGCACCTTGCTCGGGGTTGTTAGAAATGTTGTTGAAAACGCACACATCAATTATACGCGTACACACAACTAAATGCCTAATAATTCGGAGCTTATGGATACAATTCCGTTAGGAAGTTCCGGATAATGGAATATCGTTGTTGTGTCGCATGTCGGTAACCAAACCGACCAACTGAGCGGTTATTAATGGCAGAAGGATAGCCGATTGGACAGATGGAGACGGAACAGCGTCCGGTAACGGCCGAGAATATAGAGGGCCTACGGCGGAAATACCCGCTATAAAGAAGAGGACTACGACTAGGACACGTTATCGACGTTATAGTTTGCCATCGCCGATAAATTCTAATAAGGGAAAAGGGATTTGATGGTAATTGTGATATGCCGCAGAGCTTCTTCAGCAATTATTTGCTTAGGAAGTTTACAATATATGTATGTACTACATACATACATACATACATGGAAAGCGACAGATTGGGGTATTAGTAAGTTAATGTTGAAACGGAAATTGCAAATAATTTGTCTTTCAAATATATTTGACAACAGAGTAAAGAGTAATTACGAAAATTGCAGAAAATTGGTTCGTACTATTCAATTTTGTTAAGTATGGTCAAAAACCGTTAAATTATTAAGTCGTGTTAACCCAACGTTGATCCAAGTTCGACTGGGGTTTTATTCTTCTCCAATAGTTCTGTACTCCACTCAATATCGATACTATACCGAATCCGAAATATGTTCTATATAACCAGCATATGAGCACCGATTGTATTAAGTATGTGAAAGTATCACTTGTTACTCGATTGGGTTTCTGTATAATCAACCACGCTATTCACACTAGGTTTTTTCAATGCTTGATTCGATTTTCGAAAGAGCAAGTTCGAAAATATGCAGTACTAGCCGTAATAATCGGAATAAAGTCAAAAGTAGTAGATGGCAAATCATGTAGCAAACGAGGGTAGTTAGCGTGAAGATGGAATTACTAGTAAAAATTGTTTTAGTACTACAAATGTACATAGTTTGAAAGATGCCATTCAGCCATTTTGGACTCTGTTGTTTGCTAGTTTGAAGCCAAGGTCTCTATTGACTCCCTAAAACTTGTATTACTGGCGCTTGTATCAAGATACTACTATTACTAGAAGCCCTTAATAAGACAACAACTGCATTTATCTTCCAAAATTTATAGATCTTTATGCCATGATGCTATGTGGTTGCTTTCTCTAGTTAGTTAAAAAAATAATTGAAGGGTCGTCTTAAAAGCATTTTCAAGTGTCGGCCTCTTGCTGGCTGCAGCAGGAAAAAAAACTTTTACTAAACTTGCAGACATTTTTAACAAGGAATGCTTTTGTAAACATTTAACATAAATATAGTCCTGGTCTGACTGAGAGCGATACAACTTCTATTGTAACAGAAGCACTACTAAACTACGGCGGATGATTAATTAAAGCAAACTATTCAATGTCCTGTTTTATAATTACGAAGGCTCCTACTGATAAAAGTTATTTCGTGGTAAAAGCAATAGTAAACAAAGGATGGACGATAGTATCATTGAAAAGAGTTTGAAAACTGATTTCAACTAGAAAGATCCCTATAAACTAAAAATTCAAGGAATATTGGCATCTGCTATTGGTGGATTCGTGGAATCATCAAAGTCCATAAAGGATCCACCAAATATTAATATTTGTTATATACAGGGTGCTTCACTAACCTTCGCGTGACCACGAGGGGTAACTGAATTACCCAAAAATGCTTTTTTTCAGTATCATCTCGTCAAACTTTTTGTATATCGTACTATATTTGAGCTAATCCTTGAAAGTACTTTGATAAACATATTTTTCCTGAAATTCTGCATTTATCTAATTCAATTTAGTAGGTAATTAGCAATCTTGTGTGTCAAAAAGATTTCCAGACTGGTGTAAAGATAACGCAGAATTTTCCTTCAGATACTGTGTCAACAACTTGCACTTCGAGAAAAAAACCCTCGTGGTAAACAAAAATCTGTTCTTGATGCCATTCGACTATTTCCCACAGAAAATGGAGAAACAGAAGAAGCTCTTCAAAGAAATTCGTTACCTACTGGCACAAGCACTCGATGTCAGCGTTTCCCACGAAATAATGATAGAGAGTCAAGAATTAAATGTTCCGAATGTGGTAAGACCGTGAGCAACATACATAGAAAAGAAGTTGAAAAGTCTTTCTGCCCTGACTGTCATGATGGTACTGTGTGAGTCCAAATAGTATAAAGCTTAAGGTTTCTACAATAAAAGTCCTATTACTTCATTCTGTCTGATTATAAAATATGTTTGGGAACTTTAGTTTTGGTTTATTTACTTGCAGAATAAATTATACATATTCTATTTGCTGTTTTGTTTCATAATTAATAGATTTATAATAGTGTCTAGAATACAAAACTAACTAACTGAAAAATTAATGTGGGGTGACTTGGTTACCCCGCTCGGGCAATTAGGCAAACTTTAGGATCTTGGTCACGCAAGGGTTACTTACGGGAAATATTTTAAGTGGAGATACTACGTGTCAAATAATGACCATTGACCAAAAGTAAATTTTCGAAATGAAGGTTTTCAATGTTCCAGAAAAAATACTTTTCCATCTTTAAGCTAGTATACTTGTACGATGAAAATAAAATTTGGCAAAGTAATTTAATATTACGAGATGTTTCTTATGGTGGAATTTTCCAAAATTATCAACATTACAGCAAACAGAAAGAAATATTCTCTTGTGTTAACATCAACAGAACTCTTTTGTTTTATGATTTACAAGTCATTTACAGACCAGTTAAAGTGCCATAAATAAGGTCCGCTTATAGAAAATTTGTACTATGCTTGGTTTTCGAGAAAAACGAGAAAGTTCGGAAGGATTTATGACTAAAAATAGTTTCAACAGCAAAAGTCCGGGTAGGCCAACACTTAAATTCTATGTCACAGGCGGAATTGTCATTTTAGTAACGATTAATTCATCTTCGAGATACTTATAGTTGAGTGAAACTCTAATAGTTTATTTTTTTGGTTTGTCTAATAAGATTAATAAACGATTTTTCTACGAACATCTAATAATACTAAATCGCCATGCCCAATTTTATTTTCATCCTACAAGTAGATTAGCTTAAAGATGAAAAAAACAATGTTTCTTTCCTGGAACTTTGAAGATCTTCATATTGAAAGCGGTGCGATTTTGAATAAGGCTATGTTTGGTTAATAGTCATTATTTGACTAGTATCTCCAATTAAAGTATTAACCAAAAACTTCCAAAAGTATTCTTTTATTTCTTATATGTTTCTTGTAATCAGAGTCATGGAGGGTGGCGAATACATATACATACATACATAGCTACGACTGTACAGTTTTTGCATTGATGAAAGTTTCTGGGCAAAATGGCACCATGACATTCATTAACAAGAAATGGGCGATTAATTATTATTACCTCATAATTGTTTTTAGCAAAGAAGACCTCTAGTTTTTGCAAATTTGTGGGCATAAATACAGTTCTTGCCCTACTATGAGCTTATAATGGAAATCGTATCGTCGCAGAAGTGTGGTTGAGGATAAATTTAAACATATTAAATCTTGAATAACTAGAAGGCTTCCACGTTTCCACAAAAATTTTCGGACAGCGATATAATCCTTGCCTTGTTAATAACTTATAGTAAATATATTCTAATCTGAATAAGTTCTACCTTTCGACCTACTTTTTGATAAGGAGTGAACGATTAAACAGTTCGCGTCTTAGTAAGACCTTGTAATAAAATTGGTACCATGAGACTAGTACTACTACGCTGGCGGTGAATGGTTCATTAAACCATAATGCTAAATGATCTTTTAGAATTGCGAAGGCTGCTACTTTCTACAAAGTTTTGAACATCAATACAATCCTTGGCTTGGTAACACCTGAAATAATAAAATCAAAGTTATTCTGTAAAAACATATTACTGACCAAGGAAGGGGTCGATTAATTAAATCCTATTATTCATAAAATGTTTTCATTTCGAGCAAATTTTGAAGCGCCAATGCGTCAATTAATTGTATTGCGTCATTCTGAAAGCACAGCTAAGAAGATCCACCACTTTTTAATTGTCAATACATTATGACCTGGAAAAGAGCTTGTTGTAGCTTGGATTAGAACAGCGATTTCTTGATTAATCTGCTCGAAAATGTGCGCCAACACCATACCAACACTAACTATTCGTATGAGTGTTAAGTTAGGGCACCTTTTCAAAAAGATTAAGAGCTTTTTGTAAGAATGTTACGTCATACAGGAATTATTATTATTTAGCAGCAAACAGAGCACTTCTTTGAAATGTATGCCAATCCAATTCTTAACTGGATATTGCATACAATTTTCTGCCCACATGATATGGTAAATCAAAGTAAAATTCGTTTCTAACTTCAATTCGTTTGAACTATAGGGCTATCGTCGGTACTAAATTAAATCACGGATAAAGTAATGCAAAATTACACGCAATATACACGCAACTTCTTGATAAAACAATTTACGCTTTGTATAAAAAGTACTACATGTGACACAAGAAAAACACAAGAAAAGCAAACCTTTAGAATCCATGAAACTAGAACAGTTGCGTCCCAACCGTTATATTTGTCGAGTTATACCAATTAAAAATATGAATATGTGTATGAACATAATGTAAATGTGCAATTAAGCAAAATTTACTAAAATCAGATCAGACCTTATATAAAATAACACGTCTGCAAATTTCTGAGTACAAAATTTAGTAATCAACATTAAACTCGTTCACTAATTTGCGTGAACCGGGCAATATCGGTTAAACAAACCGGAGACGGGTGGGAGCTTTTGCGAAACGTATTCCACAACCGGCTGTTAATTGTCGCCTGCGGTCTTTCCCGTACGTTTAAACTTTCTTAATTAAATAAACACGTACGAGAACTGCAGACATAGTATATTGTGCACATAGGCTGGTTCAATATATAGGAGACATCGCCCCGCTTTGCACTTTACCACATTATTTTCGGTATTTAGATTATTCGTGCGTACATAACGTTTGGATTAAGCAAATAAGAGAGGTTCTCCTTTATCAGTTAGGCTGTCTTTGGGAGTCCACTAGAAAACGATTAATGGACAATTTAGTAGAGAGGGACCACCAACTAAATTTTGTATTTCCGTTGGAATCTCCAACGTTAATCTAGACAGATTTAAATCGCAGGAATTTAATTTTGCTCAAATCTCCTTAATGTGCAAATTGTACTGTAAAGGTATCTTCTTCTGAACTTGCCTGAAAGTTGCAATAAACTGATTCATAAACTATAATTAAATATAAATTAGAAGACAAATTCAACGAAAAAAGGCCAGTCAGTAAAATTCCACGATAAAACAGCAGCATCAAAATCTATGTTAATCAATTTAATCTAAGCATTTTAGAATGTGTCAAAGAAAACTTGGTAAGGTATGCTGAAACTTCGTATTTTTTGAGAGGTACGAATAACACAACAATCAGAATTTTTAATTTAATTGAAAGCATTGTTTGACAATTTAAGCACATTTTTTAGCAGATAACACATGTTGCCGCTACTCCCCCACGATCATACAAACGAATTTTTAATGTATGTTACGCATGGGATTTGGAACGAGAGAGATCTGCCCTGATCGTTGTACCGTCCGCTAACGTTCTTTCCCGCATTCGACATCATTAATCGTGCTTACGTCTGGTCGCTTCTTTTCCCAGTTTTATTTTCATTACAGTTAATTGTTCTGTTTATGTATGAGCATGAGCGATACTGTGGGGAAAACGATGTACACTGTACCTTCGCGTGTGAAACAAAAACGAATTCGAAAACAGGACATCCTCATAACAAATTACGAACAAAAGCCAACAATGAAGCATATAGAGGCGTAAAGAGGTAATGTTAAACATCGGTATAACGCTGACCGGTTAAAATTCTACATCACCTCTGTTATTTCATTGTTTATTCATTGCTGTAGGTAAATTGGTTTATCCGTTACACGTGCTGTATGCAGAAAGTTTACTTTATTATTTTCAGTATAAATTGCAAAAAATGAATATACCTATTTACCAAACTTAGATTGTTCTCCTTTGCCGCGGATTAAGTTTGATTAAGTTAGTTAAATGATTGAAATTGATCATTTTAGTAGGGAAAAAACAAATATAGAGAAGTTTTTGTTAGAGTTTCTGTTGAAAACGCAAAATTGCTAATCTCCCAAAAAAAAAGAGATGTAGGTATACATACGTATGTATATACATTGCCATTGATGAAATCGTTCATATTTTAAAACCTATATCATGCTTAAATGAGTTTGCAACAAAAATCATCGATAATCGTGATGGTTCTCGCCAGTCGACTTCTGTTTTTTTCCAATTGCTAATAAGTACCCACTGCAGGAAAACTGGCTACAACTGGAACTATAATCACCGAATAATCGGCATGCGAAAAAAATCAAATCAATTCACGGTGAAAATCAAACTTCATCACGTACCTACTATTACATCATCTAGATATTCAAGTTGTGTAAAATGCTGTGAACGAACCTTTTGATAATATTTCGAACCCGACTTAACCCAATAGAAAGTAACAATAAAATGGTACCTACAAAGTCGAAACTATTATCACTAATATTGAAATCTATTGCTCATTTCAAATATTCATTTTATAATAAAAATCATCATCAAATTACAGGAAAGTAGTTTTTCGATAGAAAGTTGTATCTAGGTATACTCACAATCACATTACAAGTATTACACCCAGAAAGAGTAATTCATTCAACTTGATTCTTTGGCATCAAAATGACATATTTAAAGCATGCTATGATAAGAATGTCAACTTTTTATCATTGACACCTTTTTGCAAAAAAATTCTCTCACTTCTCTGCGAAGAGATTCATGTATAGAAAAATTTAGTTATTTAGTTCCGTCCACAAAAGTTAATCGTAAAAAAATGCCCAGAGTTCGAAGACGTCAAAATAATCACCGTGTTAGTGACTTTGACAGGGGTAGAATTGTTGCCTATCGAAATGTTGGTTTGTTCTATCGCGAAATTGGCCGTCGTATTAATTGTACCGCAATGACGGTAATGCGTGTGTGTCGTGTGTGGACAGAAGAAGGTGAAGGAACACGAAGAAGACAAGCTGGTCAACCAAGGCGTACAACAGAGCGTCAAGATAAGCCCTTCAGACATCTAGCTTTACGAGACCGTTTTGCTACACCACGTCAAATTTCTGATCAATGGTTTAGAGAAGAAGGTTGACCTATTACTACGCGTACACTATATCGCCGCATTCGACTCTTTGGACTTTTTTCATACCATTCACGATTAGTGCTTCCGTTGAAAACGGAGTACTGTTATCAACATTCTAACTGGTGCAGAGGATGGCAGCATTGAGAGGCATGTACACAGGATTGTTGGAGTAATGGTTTGGGGGGCTATTGATCATGGCAGCCGATCACCATTTCTGTTTAGTCAACGCAGTATGACGGCTGCACGTTATGTTGATGATCTCCTACAAACCACTTCAATACTTTACCTATATGGCTGCCCACATGTCCTTTTTCAGCAATACAATGCACATGTTTCCATATTGCTCATTGAACTATAGACTTTCTCCGAGAAGCAGGCGTTAAGCCAAGCCGAGAGCCAAAATACACTCCAAAGTCTTTAATACCGCTAACCATGGTCAATCGTGTCAACTACTCTGCTAAAATCAGTATTTATCACATCCACTTGACCTTGATTATCAAATTCTTGACAAGTATATTGTGTTGCTGAAGTTAAGTTAGTAACTGTGGATTGTCCATGTTGACGCAGAGCAATCATTCATTTTTTTTGCTTTTATAAAGACTATATCTAATTTTAAATAATAATTGGAAAGTTTCCTCAAAGCTTCTTACAGTTCCATCTGCAAATATCAGAAGATGGTGTCTTTCAATTTGTTTACTAAATTTTGTAAAAAGTATTAAAAGCTAAAATAGCCAAATAACTTAAAAGCTATGATACACATTGTGACTTAATTCTTTATTATCCTTACTTTTACTAATCAACAACAAACGTTTGCTTAGTTATTTATCTTTTATGGTCCCGTACGTGATGCATTCAGTATTGTGATAAGTATAATTGTAGAAAGTGTAGGGTAAATTCCAATTAAATATGTTGATTCTAGCGCTCGTTACGTATGGCTCTTTATTAATCAAGACATACAAAGAGCTAGAGCCATAATTGCAGTAATTCACCCGAGTGCTTTACCTTCGTCCTCAAATGGCTGGAAAATTACAGACTCCTTTATCTAATTACAACAACGCACTTAAACCGTTGATTGCATCTCACCACATAAATGCGACTACAGATATACAAGGTACAATTCTGTAATCATTACATCCATTTTGTTTGTACTGCCGACACTACTGTTTCTTTTTGTTAATGTTACTAAAAAAATTACTAAAAAATTGCATTTTCATGGAGCCATCAAATATTCCCAAACTACATCAAATTACACGAGACTATTATCACGACTTTTACACTCACTCAGTGCCATGCATAAAAGTGTCCTCTGCGGTTAAGCTGCTAACCACCATCCAAAGACAAGCGCTGGGAATCACCGGGGCAATGAACAGTGTAGGACCCGCTACCATAGAGACCATTGTGGGCCTCCCCCCGCTGGAACTTTTTGTCAAACTGGAGGCGATGGCGGCGATCCTTAGGGTGAAGGCAAACAATTTGTGGTACCCCAGCATTAGAGCTAGAGGGCACACCGACACTACGGGCCCGATACTGGACGAGCCTCTGTTACAAATGCTAACGGACAGTACGGCACCTGAAACTATCTTCACTGAAAAGGTGGATATCTCTATACCGAACAGAACAGAGGATCTAAATCCAGTCAGGGCCCTCAACAAAGGATATCGCTAAGCCTGTGTAAGCATACCACAGTGCTCTTGCCACGTGTGCAGGAATTATTGCAAAGAGAGGCTGCAAGAATAGGAAAATAAATGTAATGACTGATAGCCAGGCTGCTATCAGAGCAATTATGAATCCTATCACTAGGTCGAAACTAATTAGGGAATGTAAACGAATCCTTAAAATTCTAGCACAGGATAACAAGGTTTCCTTGGTTTGGGTGCCAGGACATGAGGATACTAAGGGGAATACAATAGCTGAAGGACTAGCCAGGAAGGGTGCTGAGAGGCACTTCATAGGACCAGAACCCGCGGAAATGGAGGTCGACTGCAGGTCAACTCCTCACTAAAGCGCTAATAGGAGATGGAGATGCTAAGTTCTCCGATAACCTACTTGGACGCAATGAAAAGGAAATTAAAATTATTACTGGGTTGGTAACCGGACATTGACCACTGAAAAAGGATCTATACAACACAGGTCGAGTAAGCGAACAATGGTGCAAGAGGAAACGAGTCTACATATAATCTGCTCATGCGAGAAACTGAAGGAACTCAGGCAAAAATATTTCGGAGGGACTTACTTGAGCCTTCAAAGGTTCTCAAGCTTCCAATGGGCAAGATACTGGGTTTCATAGAGGACAGTTGAGAGTTAAGAGTTGTGATAGGGTTGGTGCAATGAGCATTAGCTCAAGTGCCTGGTTAGTAAAGTGACGAGCACCAAGACCATTTTATAAACAATAGAGCTTTGCGAGCACACCGTCATATAACTAACACGGGTAAGCACATTTCGTTAACATAAGAAAAGGTATTCCGTCCTTTAGTAATAATTTTAACGCAATCCAAGCGTATTTAATCATTGGCACGAAGGCAGCGGCCAAAAATATCATATTTATGAATAATTTGCATTAAATATATGCATATATATATATATAATCAATAATCTTATTTACCCCTTAGGGGTGTTAAATATAATTGTTAATATTGTGCACAATAACATTGACAAGAATGCACGGGAAGGAGTCGAACGTGAGCTACCATCGTCGTAAGCGTAGATCCAATCCACTGCGCTAGGAACACTTCGTTGTACGGAAACTAGCAAAAACGGTATAAAAAGAATGAGCAAAACAACGTTGATTTTTTTTCAGAAACTAGAGCGCGTTAGGATAAAATCTCCTACCGGGGTACTCAGAGGAGGTCTTTCTATAACATAGTTGAGACGCATCAAGATTTATGTTGGATAACCTTAGTGTCCCCGTTGCCAGTCTCTCCTTGATTTTTATTCAAAATATTCTACAAGGGCAAGACGTGTTTACATCCTCAAAAGAAGAAGAAATATGTGACGGTTCGTTTTGTCAAACGTCGTAGACTAATCCCACTTCAAATTGGTGACTGTCATTCCTACAATTTTGGCTCCATAGCTTTGCTGTCGCGAGATCTAGTCCAGTTCTTATGTTTTGGAAGAATTCTGTCGTTGATAATGGAACTCATGATCTATTATGGTTTTCACCGAAGAAATTCAGGGGACTTTGTAAGAGTCGTGTGGTTTTAAAACACACAATAGAGTCAACGTAATCCTGAGGATGGTCACACTTGAAATTGCTTAAAAATTATTTTGCACTGCAGAACCACATACGGCAGGAACAATTATCTAAAATACTACTCGTATTTGACGATAGAGTTAGAGAGCTATTGACTTTATTCCTACTACACAAAGCTTAGCTTTTTTCTTACACAATATCTTGTGAATAGTTCTCATAAGCGACTGCAACAACATCATCTAACTACATATGCAAACATCTATTGCATGATTTCTTGTTGATATTAGAGAGTGTGTATTTACATACTAAGATATCTGTCTCACCTTCAAACCAATACGGAAATCATCAATTATCCTACCACCCAAGGAGAGCTATCTTTATTTTCGACGTCATTAACACTACTATCTTCTGCCGTTTGCGAAAGTGGAATGAAATGAAAGGAACGAAAAGGAAAGGAACCGGGGTTATAACTTTTATACGGTCCCATTTCATATAATCGCACCTTTTCCATTAGTCTGAAAGACTAATACAACTCATTCTAGGCATTAAATTTCCAAGAGTTTCAGCGTTAAGGCACTCGCCTGAATTGATCGTCAACTCCTTCCTCTCCATTAATCCTTTCTACATCTCTGTTCTTCATAACGCCTCCGCCGTCATCACAAGAAAGATATGGTATAGAAGAGAACAGTTGGTATTTACATGAGTAGGTACTTCTTGTTTTGCCCCTTGGTTTTCATGTTTGGCGTAATAGGTATAAGCGGAATGAACGTAAATGGTTATAAAGCGAGCATCGTGGAATAGGTTTTGACTGTGCTGTTTACTTAAGTGTAAATATATAGCAGGTTGTATATTAGAGCGTCCTCCCTATACTCATTTGTTTCTTTAGCAAACGCAATTCCGTATATTAGATTCGTTGTAAGTATGTGGTGCTGTACCATAAACGTTTATAAAGGTACACATTTACAATACACTTTAGAAATAATGAAAATGACTTTTTGCGTTCAATGTTGCAACACTGCATCAGGCTGGAGATACGTATGAATAGAAAAGCTAGGTATGCTGCAATACGTTCAGTTCAGTGCTAATGGTATGTTGGCTAGTAGTTCGGTTATAAATAACGACTGGTCATTTTCTATTAACTAACGGCACACAGAGACATTACATTGTCTTCAGCACAAAATTGCAGACCGTCGAAAGTTTTGAAACAAAGCCGCGAAAATATTGAATATGAGTATGGGTCCATACTGCAGCTAACATCTAAACCTGTGTATTGGCATGAGACAGATGGCTAATAACTGAGGTGATGCCTGCATATGACGTACATATGAATAAGGATACTATCAATCCCATTTTTAGAAAGAAACAAGGCATGAAAAGCGGAAATCCAGGTAATTGGTTGATAAAAGACAGAGAAACACAGTTCAATACTTACAGACCTACTCTCTAGGCCAGAGACATGACCTCTAAGCAACTTTCAGAATTGCTGTAAGGAATATAAAGTCACTGGGGACACTATTTGCATTCTCAAGCAACATTTTTTGAGAGTCCAGATTGACGATCCAGAAGAGGATTAAACTTGCTAGATATCTTGGTTTATAGTTATATGGTGTTTTTAAATTTACAGAATAAAACCATCTCGAGCATGCTTATTGTTATAGGTAGTGGTATTATAGTTGTAAGGAAGTTTTGCCCACTTTTATTCTTTAATTTCTATTATATTACTTTTCTTAAAAAATGAATGTTTTTATTGTTTTCTCCTTTGGATTATTCATGATCATGTCACTTTATTACATGACGTTTTCCCAGTCATACTGGCTACTTCCTTAGTTATTTCAAAATCGTTTGGAAAAACTGACACATTTAACAACTTCAGCAGTGAAAGATCAAAATACAGGCACGACTACATCTGGTACGCTTCAGTCAAGATGATAAGTTTTTAGTACCTACTGGTTCTTGTTTCAAAGCTAGCCTGGAATCAATATCTTGACGAGATGATAGGCAAATGCAAACGAGCACTAACGACTAACTGCAGCACAATTGAGAAAATATGATGATAACGCATGGCTGGCTGATTTAGTGGACTAAAATTACACACAAGGAAGCAATTACACAACTTGCAAAGGTACAGAGGTTAGCTAACCTGTGAATTACTGGTGCCGTAAAAAACGCCAACAGTTGTTATAGCAACCATGCTAAATCCTAGGATATTTACCTAAGAAGGAATATCAATGCCAATATAACGACTGAAATCACAAACTCTATCTTTGAAATGGGCTATGATACAATGTTTCCCAAACTCTCCCTCGACAAATGTTTCCATAGATTGGTATGAGAGCAGAATAAAGGAGAACCTGGAATTCGAAACCAGATTTTGTACGTAGACTGCCCCAAAGATCAACAAGTTTTAGAGTAGGTATGTAGGTATATATGGTGAAATTCAAAATCATAAAGAATATAAGGTATTAGGTGAATATACTGCTGTACATCAAATGGAAATATTAGCAGTAGAGATATGTGACCGAAGGGCAATGGAAAAGCAATCCAGAAGTCAGGTGATTCATATCCTATCGGATAGTCAGGCGCGCTAAAAATATTGGCATCCCATAAGATAACCTAGAAACTAGATCTGGAAAACTGGTCAAATTTACTTTGGTGTGGGAGCCTGGGCTTAAGGGCATAACAGGCAAAGGTTAGCAAAGAAGCTGGCAACAAAATATTTTGCAACAATATTCTCCAGACCAGAATTGGTTCTGGCAAAAACTAAAACTGCAACACATTGTGCAGTGGCTGTGGGGATCGCAAAAATACAGTAGGTACACTGGAATAACGTTGAAGGGCAAATACACAACAAACGGATGTTGATGCAGGCGTCTCAGTATCTAGCAGCAGATGTGCTGGTTCTCAACCGAGTACAGCTTGGAGCAGCGACGAGACTATTAACCGGACACGCCTATGTAGGGAAATAGCTACATGGAATTGGTATCTTTAAGGACGAACCTATTTGCAGGCTATGCAATGGAAAGGAGGAAACGTTGTATTTGAATACGCTGCGGGACCAAACAGCCCAACCACTAAAGCCTGATTCACACATATAGGGTTATGCATGGATCGTGCACGGACCGTGTTGGGTCACGTTGTGCATCGGCCGTATGCCGATCGTGTCGTTTTGTGAAAGGACGGCCAGCATCTCTTAGTACCATAGTCAATATGACTTACATAGGATGGATTCTGGCGAAGAAAACGTAATTATTGCTTGTGCATGATATATGGTACTTGACAATCAAAAGAAAGAAGAGAAATATTGGGTTCATAGGTTATGGAAAGCGTGGGACGAAAAAGGCGAATTTCATACGATTTTTTACAAGTAAAGAAATGATCTTGCAAAATTTTATAAATAATTTAGTATGAGCCGTCCAAAACCATAATTACGAAATTGGCGAAGTATTGAACTGATTACGTTAGCGTTAAGTTCTATGACGATTCTAAGATGACCTTTGATGGTTTGTTGCAATTCACACCTATAGTGTCGTGCATCGACTGTGTTCGTACCGAGCTGTCGAAAGTTGCTCCTCAAAGTGATCGAAGATGACACGATTGTAGTCTAGTCGGTGCACAGTACCATAGATGTGAATGAGAAGCGGTCGCTGTCGTATACTTTATATGGAAAAGTCGTTTTTGCGATTTAGAATAACACGACACGGTCTGTGCACGGTCCATGTATGACCCTGCATGTGTGAACTAAGCTTAATACGACTACCGCAAACGTACTAAGCCTGATTATGTAAAGAATGTTACTAGGCACAGAATATTACAGTAGGTTATAGGTCGCGGAGTTAAGGGGATAATGTAAAGTCCTGACTGGTTCCCAATGACGAATCAAAACAAATCAAATCCGAAAAAAGGACATGCTTAAAGAAAAATCATTTTAGGTGTTTATTTCAAATGTAACTCACTCACCAATTTGCCGAATATGTAGTGTATGTAAAACTTGTCATACCTGGAAAAAAGAAATAGTTATTATATTGACTGTAAATAAGAATGAAGGTTTGATCGTTGAATTGTTTTTATTTTCTTTTAGAAGTCCTTCTTACGACAATGTTAGCACACGGAATTTCTTTTTTATCCATATTTATTTTGTTTGATAACTGCTACGTTAGTTGCAGCATTTAATCAATAATAACTATCCTAGGTGTAATATGGCGCGTATTCATAAAGATTTTTCTGGAACTATATCTTGAAAATATTTCATTTAATTCAGACTTTAAATTGTCGAACGAATTCAAACTGTCACTTAAGTTACTCCGTCTGGGTTAACAACTTATTCACATTGTACGGCTTCATATTGATAGGTACAACATTAGGTACTATATAACCACCTACCTTGCCACCTTAATTGCATTAACTATTCCAAATTCAATATTCTTAACGGTATTGTATTATAAATCGTTCCGAATAATCTAGATTTAATCTAAGATTCTAAAAAATAAACACAGCTGTCTGTTCGGCCTAATTGGAGATAATCCTACAGATTATCGTTTTCATTTAGCAAGTATACAACTTCAAGCAGAAAATACTACTTGGTCAGATGTTCGGTATACACACTGTGAAAACGACCATCTTTATTACAACCATTACGATCGTCAGCAACACAATCAGTATTCCCTGATCTAATAGGTGCCTCGTACGTATGTAAGAACGGCCGAGTACTCTTAATCACTGCCGAACCACAAAACGCGTTCGTTCCGCTCTGCCGGTTGGATTACAAATTATTAACTTCGCGGCACATCAATATCCCTCCACCCTAATGGCTGTAATGCACAACTGCTTCCATCCCGTGTTTTGTTAGCAGATACCGAATAACAGTAGCAGAGTCCTCAATACGTAATAGTAGATGGCGTTCCCGTCATGATTCTGAAGCCCTCAATCTTTAATAAAAATCTTATCGCCAAACCAATAACAGTAACAGTTAAGCAAAACAGTTGCGCTATTAAACTTGAACGGAGAAAATAAAGCGATAGAGATCTTAATTTTGTTTTATCACCCTATGCTGTTTCATTGCCTCCCCCTTTTTAAAGTCGAGGCATGTTAATAGACAATCAAAACATACATACATACATATATGGGGTGCCTTTTATGGATGAACATTTGCGAATGAGTAAATTTGATGCGATTGCTTAAAATGTCTGATAATGGATAAAGTATAGTACGTCTTCTACCCTTACTGGCCATAAAATTATATACGCAAATACAATTTACAAGGTTATCATAAAGAAAGGGATATATTTTAAATTATTATACCTTTTTAATAAATTAAGTTCATAACAAAAAATAAACGAAATCAAATTCGAGAAATTGAATTTCACATGGGCAATACAAGCGTTGTCATTACAATTATCGGCACAACCATCCATATAAACAGAAAATGCGGTAGGTACGATTTATCATTGCGAGTAATGCCGCAGATATAAATGGAACCCGAATGGATATCCCGTATGTTATGGATATATGAGGCACATTTTACTAGGAATGGTGGAGTCAATACTTCAAACTGTGGAATCTGATTTGTAGAAAATTCACAGGAAAGTGTTCAAGATCCTCATGACAAAAAAGGCGCCGTTTGGTGCGGTTTTACAACTGATTTCATTATTGCTTCGTATTTCTACGATGAAATGCAACAAAGAAGTCGTACCTGTCCCTCTAAACGATACTTGTAAGTGTTAAGAGATCATGTTTTTTCACAGCTGTAAAACAAGCACCATAGAATTCAAAACAACATTTTTATGCAGGATGGAGCGGTCAGCACATTTTCCAACCAGCCAAGGAATTGTTAACCAAGCTTTTCAAGATTGTGTGTTAAGCAGACATTTCGCAAATTGATGGCCGCGAAGATCACGTGATCTTAACCCAGCGAATTACTGGCTATGGGGTTATTTGAAAAGTTCAGGGGTAGAAGACGACCAACAAAGCAGTAAGAATAGAAAGACAATATGACGAAGTAAATTGGTGCAAGTCAACCAGAAATGTCATGGAATTTTGTGCATCATTTGGACGTGAAGTTGGTAAGCTTATTATTGCATCTAACAAACAAAAGATATAGGTATACATATAACACGAACTATTAAAATTGATCAAAGAAAGTCGATTCTGGCACGGGCATGACACAGTATTGAAAAGTCAATGCTCCATTTGCGCTACCTTTAGTTGCTAGAAATATGTAATTAATAACGAATGATAATAATTGCTGTTATAAAGCCACAAAATACTTCTGACAAAGTAAATTACACAGTAAGGGCTGTAGCAATAGACTTGACAACAGGCAGTACAGTTTATTCTGTACTTTATTCATTTATTTTAAACATTAAACATTATTACAATGAAGTTTACATTTCAACACGTCAACGTCTGATATTTTGAAGGAGCCTCCCACAGTCACCTTCAGATACTGCCCGGATTGGTGATACAAACTAGCATACATCAGACATATATAGGATAAATATATAGGACAACGGACAAAGCGTTGACGTTCCCATTAATTAGAGTTAAAAAAAATCAATACCCAAAAAAAAACAGTCGATAAAGGGGTAGGTACATATTTGTGTAAGCGTTTCAACTGAGCAGTGGTCACTAGAGCATGTCACCTTCCTGGCTGACAAAAAGCTTCCTCCGAATGTGCACTCTGAAAGATGTCAAAGCTAAATTTCTGAAATAATCCGGAATGCAGTTATATGTTTTAGCAACCTGATATGAAAAACTTCTCTCATACATAGCAGTTCTATGAATGGGTGTAGTTAATAAACCTCTGCTCCGGATGTTCACATTATGCATATCTGTTCGGAAGGATATTTTTTGAAATAAGTACTGGGGACATTTTGTTGTCAGGATTTGATGAAAAAGAGATAGACTATGCAATTCTCGTCTGTTCCGCGTATTCAACCGATTTAACTCGTTGATCTTAGCTGAAACATGCTGCCATTTATGCAACCCGTAGATCATGCGAACACAGTTATTCTGCACAGGCTGAATTTTATTACTTGTAACCTTGTCTATGCAAGGTCCATACACTACATCACAGAAATTAAACTGTGAAAGCACTAGTGCCTCTGCTAGTATTGCTCTGAACCTTCGATTCAAAAGGTCACGATTCGAGTACAGTACTTTTAAGGCAGAGTAAGATGTTCTTATACGGGAATCTATGTGCTGTTTAAATCTCAGAGGAATATCGAGATGTAATACTAGGTTACATTTAATGTCCACCAATGACAAACTGCTACCATTTATTTTTATATCTAAGTGGTACTTGGCTGCTTCTCGCAGAGTCTCACTACCGAACAACATGACCGCAGATTTAGCAGGATTAATTTTAAGAGAATGTAAAAAATGCAATAGTTGACCAGCGAATCCAAGTCCTCGTTAACGCGATAGTTCGCCATGGACGCATCATCAACATTAAAAGAATAAAATAACTGCGTGTCGTCCGCATAGTTATGACATTTACAAAATGTGAAACATTTATTAATGTTACGCAAATACAAAGTGAATAATAAAGGCCTCAAAATTGAGCATTGGGGAACCCCGCAAGTTAAGGAAAGCTCAGACGAAACCCTACCATGTAGAGACACATACTGCATTCTGCCACGTAAGTAGTTTTCAAGTAAACCCGTTGCTGAAGGAGAGAACCCAAGATAAGCAAGAATATGCAATAGTGTGCCATGATTAATAGTATCAAATGCTTTTGAAAAATCTAATAGGACGAGGATAGTTAGTTTACGGTTATCCGTGGCTGAAAGAATCTCATCAACGATGTGCAACAGAGCTGTGTGACATCCATGGCGTGGCCTAAAACCCGATTGATTCGCAGGTATAAGATGATGGATCTCTAAATACGAACGAATCTGTTGCTCCAATACCTTTTCCAAAATCTTCGAAAGGCAAGGCAAAATACTGATCGGTCTGAGATCACCATAGCCATTAACCATTCCAGGTTTAGGAATTGGCGTTACCTTGGCAACCTTCCAAACATGTGGAACCTTACAGGAATCTATGCAGTAATTAATTAAATGACAAATATACGGAGCTATATACGGGCACATCAGCTGTAACATCTTAGCATTAATTTCATCACAACCAATAGCCATGGACTTTATATTAAAAATTATATGTAAAATATCGGTATCAGTTACTTGTGAAAACTCAAATAACTCCGGTAAATTAAGTCGAAAATTGTCGTTATAATAAGCACTCAACCCACTAGTCGATACGCAACCCAAAGCAATACTAGCTGCATCAACGAAAAAACTATTGATTTCATTAGCATCAGTAAATTCAACAGGAATTTCATTGCGTTTAGTTTTAGTAATATTCATGGCTCTAAAGTCTTTCCAAATTAGTTTTGGATTACCCAATTTTATTCTCGTCTCCAGGTAGGCTCTTTTTTCATTTCTAATTGCAGATGTCGTAAAGTTTCTTAACTCTTTATAGTAATTCCAGTGACCAATCGATTTTGTACTTTTAAAGTTTTTGTAGGCTTTCTCGCGAAGTGAAATCAATAACTTAACGTTATCGGTTAGCCATGGAACTTTAGGTTTACTATAGGAAGCTGTGCAGACAGGCGCATGAAGACTAAAAACATCTAACACGCATCTATTAAAGAATTCTATTTTATCATCAACGCTAGTCATATCATAAAAAAGTCCAAATGGCATCAATTTCAAATCACTAGTAAAAACATTTAAATCAAAATTTTTGTAGTTTCTAAACGTTTTAACAATAGGCGCAGTTGTGGTAGCAGTAAAATCAATAATACATTCCACCGCATCATGATCCGATAACCCGCACTTAAACGTGAACACACGGGTGTTAAACGTACATAATATACGTATCATACAGTTACTAGATAGTACTGCACTTGATGATCATAAAACCAATGTTTTTTACATCTGCTCTGCTACTCTGAGATCGATCTTACCATTATTAGAGTCTGTTTAAAATAAGCGTCGACGCTATTATTTCATAAGTATTTATTTTACCATAATAAAAATTGCAAAAGACTTTTATTATAGTCTAATCTATGACGCACTGTTGTCAGTATGACGCCTAAACGCCGTCGTTGTTTATAATCGTTTGGCATTTCCCAGTCATGCTGCCTACTACACGCACGGCATATCCTGCTGGTTGAAACTTCCATAATGACCTTATCTCTCAAACAAGCTGCTTGAGATTATGTAGGTATCCTTTTTCTGCGAAGTGTTAGTTTTGTATAAACCCAAACATTTTTAAATGGATTGGTGTCAGGCGATTGCGACGGCCAATCCAAGACATTAACATCATTTTAGCGTTTCCACTAGGTGCAAGGAGGATTTCCATGTTTCGGGTCATTGTCTTCTTGTAAGATACGATCTCCTTTATCTGACCCAACCCACGTCTCTGCAGATGGAATCAAATGCTTTTCATAAATTTTAATCATTTTTTCCATGTTAAAGATATCTTTTCCATGTTAAGGATGTCCGTTGAATAAATCTATGAGTATAACTAGACCAGGCTTTATACATGAAAATTCGTGCCCAGAAAGAGGATTTATTCCTTAAAAGTACTTGACGCCAATCGCGGTGAATGTTTTCTATTGCCCAGGATGGTTTCTTTTTCAGGTGCATTTCAGACAGCAGGGGTTTCTTGACAGTGATTCGATGTTATTTTCAAGTAAACGAGCACGAAAGGGTGCAATAAACACATCTAGCAACTTTTTCTTAAATTAAGCTACCCTTAATAATATTATGTCCTTTTCTCATGTAAACATTAAAATAATCAATGTATCCTCATTTTTAGAAATTTTGCGAATTTTTCCGCGTTTCGGAAGGTCATTGACAGTTTTGGAGTACTGGCACCGTTTTAGCCATTTATACACAAGCTGTTTTGGCTTTTTCACTTACTGAGCCAACTACGTAACAGACATATTAGGGCCTTTCGGATGGGAACAGAGGAATACCGCTTCAAATCGCCGAGCGTATGTATCCAGCACTCATCGTGAAAAAAGGAATGCACATACCGAAATTCGAAATATTACTGCAATTATAATTATGTATAATGCGTTATAGTGCAATGTATCCCATCACCTATGCATAACGTAGTTTCAAGTTATCAGGCTTCAACACTTTTTGGTGACGTCAATGCTTATTTTAAACAGATTTATCTTATTTTCCTGATATTTTTTCCACTTCTAGGTCAATTACAACACTCTAATTCGGATCAAAAGATCAAATTTACTCCAAAACCTGGACAATATACATATACTAATTTAAACAGACTGTAGCTCTATTCCATGTTAACACGTGTAAAACTTTAATAGCATGACAACTCATATTTGTCTGTTACAGATAGCATCAATTTTGCATTTTTTGGTGTTCTTCTTTTCTTCACATTTGCTTAATCATGATGTAGTTTCTTGCTTCAGTCTGTGCCATTGAACGAAAGAATCGCCATGACATACCCGCAATTAGTATATTTTAGTTTGTTTAGTTGTTTTGAGATCTGTCCTTAGTTTCTTTTGGAGAATACTTCAAAACAATACTAACCTCTGAATAAAGGCTCTATGCCTATCATAGATGTGATTATTAGTTGACGAATTTATATCTCATCTTTTCATTTGTAAGCACTATTACAGTAAGCAGGCTAAGAAAATAGAACCTCACTTCCAGACTGTTCCATGTTACTCATGTATGTTACAATAACTGACTAAATCGAGTAAAATCCTTATAGAAAAATCATGCTCATATATATATAGTATAGACAATAACCGTGCCGTTGTTTTTTCATGTTCTGAATTAGAATTTGAGGTATTTTGATATTGAAATTCTAAAATAAGAGTTTCAAAAGTTGTTCCATTAGTTCCAGGATAAACTACAGTAAATCAGAGGCCACGCTCTTCATTATAGCATGCGTTAATGCGGTATGAATTCATTTATACATATGTATATGCATTTGACATCAATTTCATAACTTTGTGAATAAGTAGGCGTGCATTTGTGCATTATATTTCAGTTTGCGTAAATTTTAGGTTAACGCAATACATAACATTATAATTTTGTGGATACAGTTAATTACCTACGCAACCGCAATGCTATGTCATGTATTTTATTTAGGAGTATTCTGTAATGAAAATGTAAATTAGCACATAACATTCTTTCAATTCTATTAGATACATAGTCTGTATAAATGACAGCCTAATTTAATTAGTGTGATCGTAAAATTGAAGAGCTAACACTATTCAAAAATCCAATAGCATGAGAAGATACACAAATGAAATTAAAGAATAACGTTGATCGTTTTACTATCGTAATACTATCTCTATTATCGTTTATTAGACGTTGTTCTGCACTAACAAAACACAGTATTTCGCATGAATACAATTTGGTATGTGAACGTCTCTTTTCACGTCATTGTCACAATATGCAAGTTATTATCGCAGCAGATCGAACGCATCAATCAACTGGAACTGATAAATTTGCATATAAATTGGTTTATCCTATAGACGTCGTTATTCAAGAGATCCGATTTATTCCATTACAGTAAGTTTAAACGCGTGTTGGCTGACACGATTACGCAGTATGCTAAAGGAACTCCTGCACTAATAGTCAGTAGTAGTTGCCCGATTTTAATTGAATTATTTCAACTGTATATTAGAAAATCTGCTAGAAAAAAATATAAGGTACAATAACTACAAAATTCGATAAATAGATATATGTAAGCAAGATACATATATGTACAGCTGCTCCCACAAAAAGGTTAACAATCTGAATCGCAATATTAGTAATATATTTTCAGGTTGTACTTTACATACAACTATGTTTACGGAAGATTCATTCATCTCGCTCATGGTTTCAAATATGTATTTTTATGTCCTATATGAATTTGGTACATTGTTTATGAAAGTTGTGTCGGCGACCTTCCTTGATTTATAGTTTTCAAAGAAGAGTACTCATTCGGCTTACAGCGCAAAAAGTTTGCTGCGAAGCCACAAAAGGGAAGCACTTGTGTTTATCATTTGTGTTTTTGTATTAGATGTTTATTTAATCGGGTCTTAGAAACGCATTTGAAACCTCGCTTAATAAAAATATATGTATACAGTTACGAACAAATGTCATAGTCATGTTTTTTCATAGTTAAATTAATAAAACGTTTTAATTAGAGTTTTGCATAGCATTACTTTTTGTTTTATAATATTTCCTAAATGGTTAGGTTTTTACTGCTTTGTTTTACAACATAATACTGACTAAAATGCAAATAACTCTTGTCTGCGATTGTATACATAACTCAACACCGAACTCCTTTATATTTTCAATAGTAAGAAATTTAAAACACTGCATAGAACAGTAAATGTTTGACAGGCATATCGAACTTTTCGGAAGCAAACTTTTGTTAGTTGCAATATTTCCACAATGCTAGCCGCACTTGAAAAACAGCGCGCTATCAATTTATTAGATAATGGTTGGTCAATCAGAGGAGTTGCCAGAGAAATGCAAGTGAGTCCAGCAAGCATTTGTAAGTTGTGGCGTAAGTGGAATACAACGCTTTCACTAGAACGACAACCTGGCACTGGAAGAAAACGCGTTACCACACAACAAGAGGATAACCAATTTGTTAATTATGTTCGTCAAAATCCATTTACTAGTTTCCGAAAAGCAGTAGAAGCAACAAGGTTTACGGGAAGTTTAACCACTGTACACCGTAGGTTGGCAGAAATAAATATAAAGAATTACCGAGCCGCAGTAAAACCACGGCTAACAGACGCCCAACGGCGACAGAGGTTACGCTTCGCACAAACGTGTGTTGATAAGGACGCACAATTTTGGAGTAAAGTTATATTTTCTGACGAATCATCGCTGCAATCATATCCCAATTCAAATCAAAATAATAATAATAATTCATGCCTTAACATCCCACAACAGCTTGCGCCAATTACAGCAAATAGCAAATTGCCCTTAAAGAATTCTGAAATCCCTTACAGTAAACAATCAATGTCCTTCCATTGAAAATAAGAAAGTAGGTATCGACGACCGGTATAACGAAACGTCTCCGGAGTTGAGAATAATGTTGAATAATTCGTCGGTTGGGGTTTTCTTGACAACATTTTGGTCTCATTCGTCAAATGGCAAGGGATCTCCAGAAAATGATAGTGTACGAATAGTAAACAGCCAGTATATTGGTAACGAAATAAAATTAACCTACCACTTTTACTGTTTTTAGTCATTAATTTAGTATACATTATCAAATAATATGATACGGGACACGTTGTACATACGAAATAATTCTATATATTCTAATAAACCAATAAGAATATACAGAAACAGAAAATCTGTTTTACCAAGAAATACATCAAAATATGTCAACGTGTGCATTTCTGTGTTTTGATAAAAAAAATAAATCAAATGAATATTCTTGTGTCGGATAAATACTCAATGAATCATACATAACGTTTGTTTATGTCGATAGACCGCTGCCGTAGTAAAAGGTAAAGTCCGTCCTACATGAGCTCGTCGCACATATTTTTGCGTAGGTCGTTAACTTACGTTTTTCGGTAGCAACTGTACATATGTATGTGGCTTAAATCTACGTAATGACAAATTAATATGGGTGCAGATCAATAAACCAGAATATTCAATAATAACTAAATACTCTAATATATATAGAACCATACAACTAAATATAATTGTTATGTATACCTACATATCAAATTTGATAGTTAACAAAACTATAATAAAATTTCATTTGCGTAACATGTATACCTGCAGTAGTTAGAAACAGCTTGTGTAAATAAACTAAAAAACTATAAAAAAGGGAGAAAAAAGAATCCTTACATGTTACGTTTATTAAAGTTATTAAATAATATTTAAACAATAGCAGAATAGTAATGAGCTTAAGTTTAGTCTGGTGCTGTAATGTTTCTTTGTAAAACATCTAAATTCCGTTGTTTGCAAAATTAAATAATTTTTATATCGGTTATCATTCTCCTATGACTTCAAAGGGGATATAAAATATGTATGTACCTGTATCTTGAATGTGAAGAATAGAAAATTCTTCCTTCTATTCCTCATAGGTGTTTGTCCAAGTTTCCATACAGACAGTTTGTAATTAATGTATAATAGAATTAAACACTAAAATTAAAACAACGAATAGGATGTCAGTTTATTAATGTGTCTAGTGTATCTACATTTCGCGTTTAAAAAATATTACTCAGTCGTAAAAAAATTACGAGGGTTATGTCAAGAGTGCTAAAGTTGAAGGACGTATCAAAAGGGATAGAATGTAGCAACGGACTGTGTACCACATGAACGACTTCGCGCACGTTTCCACAATAGATTTTTACAACATAATAGAAAGAAAGAATAGCCTTCTGTCTTTATGGAATATACGCATCGTTTCAGCTGTTTACAATCTAGAAGAGTCTTGTTTAAACATTCAAACTAAAGCCTAGGATAAAGCTATCTCGTTTACTTAAGGATGAAGTGAAAAAAAAACACACACAAATAACGACCTTTTTATCATTCTGGATGCCTTGATTTTCAAATAGACTGTTCACACTTCAACGGTAATGGGGTATTTAGGGTTTTCTCCGAAAATAGTTTCGAAATATTTGTAGTTCATGGTTGAAGACGCGCTTAGAGGAAGTTTCTTTATTCCGGGAAAATCACGTCATTTGGTATTGATTTTAGCCCAATGTTTCAATACGAGTGTTTTCTTGATTCTATTATAGATTCTGACGGCAGAAGGATTTCAGGCAGAAGCTTTTGAAAGATAATAAATATACCTATAATAAAAACCTCATAAGGCATGAAGGTATTTCATAATTACAGATACAATTTACTCTAAATGTTGTCTTCACACCTTGCCTGCTATTAATGGAAGAATTTACAGAATTCATTGCACTGCATTAACATATTAGCAATGAGGCCGTTGTCCTGTTGGAATATCCAGTCTCTTTTCATCCACAGAAGGCTGCAAATGTTCCTCCAATGAACTTTTATAAATATGCCTGTCCAATATGCCGTCGATAAAGGCTAAATGTCCTACTACAGCTGCTGCAATCGCTCCCAAAACTATTATTAAACTACCACCACCATGCTTAACGGTAGGTATTAAATTTTTTGTTTGTAGCGCTTTTCCGGGTTTGCGCCAAATTTTTCGCGCAACCAGTGCTGCCAAAAATATTAAATTTCAATTCGTCTGTAAATAGAACTCCTCAAAAAGTCCTCGCCCATATTCTTGTACTTCTTTGCAAAATCTAGCAAAGCCGCGATTTTTATCGGACATAAGTGGTTGATAGCTCTTATCCTGTAAAGCTCTTTGACCAGTTTTCAAGTGAACACGTTTATCTGCTACTACAGCAATACTATCGCCTACTTTCGCGCATTTATTTTCGGACTTTTGTCCATTTCGTTTAGGAAAACGCTAACATCTCGGTGCGAAAGTTCCTTAGGTCGTCCAGTTCTGAGCCTATTTTCCACTGTTTTGTAAGTTTTATATTTTCTTATAATATTTTGCACATGACAAATTCAAAACTATATTTCGGTAGGATTTGCCTTCTTAAAAATGTTTAATTATTAATTTTCTTAAACTAGACTCAATTTGCTGTCCTTTACCCATAATTGTTTTAATTTTGTTTTTAATTGACACTAATCAAATAAGGATGAATACCCAGTACAAATGTGTAAGTTAGCAAATAGAACGGAACGGTTCAGAAAAATCCACTAAACAGTTGAAACACAAATATTTTTTGTATTGTATTTTACCCTTATCCGTGCGACAAAATAATTTTTTTCAGTTGTCGTAAACTGTATAATTATATTTGTGTCAAAATGTTTTGTTTTCATTTTAAGTGATGTTTGTCTATTTACATATTAGTGTATTTAAACTTTAGTCCTGTATATGCCTAACATTTTTGACTGGTAATCTGTATTTGAATGAAATATAAGAACCGCCCCACCTGAATCACAGAAAACATTAATATAACCACAGAAAAGCATTATACAAAAGTTTCTTAATAGGCAGCCTACTCTCCAATCTTTACCTTCTCTTGTTTCTAGTGCATAAAATTCTTAGCATTCTAGAATTCTTGTAATGCTTGTTAGAAGAATAACAAAGAGTTCATAGGAATCTGACATGCAAATGTTATCGATGCTCCACCATATGCCACCAATGTCGTATAAAATTTTAGCTAACAGAAACGACGATTTACCTACGTTCCCCCGGTACAGCGTTAGATGCACCGCAGCAAACTCGGAAAGTTAAAAAAGTATTCCTTAAGTTTCCATGAAGTTACAAAAAAATTGCAAAATTTAGTTTTTAAACGGTCCGTGTTGCCAACTGAAGCGAGGAATTTCCGTTCATTACATTCTAAATTTATGACTCATTTATCTTCCAGTATTATTTCCGTCCAAAATATGTAGATAGTTTAACAGCAACAATTTTACAGGACAATGAGCGAGCTGTAAACAATTCATCACCATCCCGTACACAATCCAGACTAATCAATTGACCTGACCGCAGGAGGTTCCTTTATCGTCGAAGTTTCGGGCTTGGCTTCTCATCTAGCTGGATTCGCGAATGTAAGAGGAAGCAGACGAGCATTGAATGGGTATTTTATGTCTCAGGTGTGTCGGTGAATTTATTCGTAGAAACACTGTCAGCAGCATTCCGCATGTTTTCAGTCGCAGCTGAAATAAAATATAAAAGATTGTGATGTGTTTTTATGGGCCAACGGTTGTTCTATGTCTCTTTTTATCGTTCACTCGCTTTGTTGACGCTGTAGGGAACTAAGAAAAGGGACTGAAGGGTGTAACGATTTATGGATTATTCGCCGAAAAAAACCGTCGCGGGAAGTTTTAATTTTAAATGTGATATATGTAGGGATGGGTGGCGATGGATTGTACGTAGTAGATTGCGCGGGTTAGAATGGAAAGTACGAGATTTGTGTGCTTGTGCATCGTTTCGGCGGAGGATGTAAGAAAGTATAACGAGCAAATATTGAGTTATGACTGCCGTTATTATTATTTGTGTTTGTTCATTGGAAAAGGTCGCATAACGCCGAAACGTATTGATAAAGATTTATTTCGTTGGAAAGAACCTGAAAAAATGTATGCTTCCACCATTGTAAAAATAAGTCGAAAAGAGGGTTTGAGCTGCCTTTAGGCAGTAAAATACCATTATATTGCGTTATATTGTGCGGGTGAAGGTGAAGATTATTGGGGGCTACTTTGTAATGCTATCATCCCTTAAATGTTTTATTGCGAATACCCAACTGCTAATGATTTGTAAAAGTTCAGTTCAATATTGGGTCGAAGTAGTAATGTCGTTGAATTCCGAAACTTGCATTTTAAAGTAAGGAACATACATATCTATTATAAACATAATCTAATTCGATTTAAAAAATTAGAAGTACTGGAAACATCTCTCAATGCAGTTAGTACAATTGAGTTCCTTTGCTGTCTAGTAGTTAGATTCTTATTTTTCTCGTCAGCAGAGGGAAGTTTTTATAACTATCATTTAAAAATGCCAATTTTCTAAAAATAAGTTGTGTATTCTCAATAAAAATACTTAGCAGATTTTAGTTTTTTTAGTGAATATTTACGAATGCCTTACTGAAATTTTATGTATTATGTACTAATTTATGCAATGTTCCAGTGATACATATACTAATAATGCTTATCAACATGATAAGTAGAAACCTTATGCATATATAAGTAATATGTTAGTTACTTTTAGAGTGGTCTAGGTTTTCAGTAGCCAGTCCTGAAATGTCATCATTTGATATCAAAATTAAACAAATTTTAGGCCACCTTAATAACTGGTAATGCAACAATTTCTTTCGTTAACTATGAAACTATTCAAATTAGTAATGTAATGTCTCTCAGACTATTTAGACTTGGGCTTTTGATCATATTCAAAATAATGTGTCACAAAATATTAATTTTTGAAGGAAGGGGGATTTCGAAAACTTACAAAATGAGCCACATTACCACACATACATATATCAACTCTTAATGCATATTCATGTGACGATTGATGGACCGATTTTATTAACTAGGCCGTTAAGTGTGTATAAAAGAATACAGAATATGCCACCGCGGCTTACAAAATTATCCGTGGACTACTACCAATTTTAGATTACTTACAAAATTATTGCCAGTTCAGTCGCCGCTGCCGTAGAGCAAACGCATCAATTTGTCATCAAAACATGCACTTGCCAAGAGAATATGTACATACGTGCAATGATCTACTGCGATTTTAAGGTCGGTTCAAGTGAACAATACACTCTTGAACTGTTGCAACTACCATTTGGTGGTGAAAGTCTTTCACCGGCAACACTGGTTTGCTAGAACAGATATCGCTTAGTGATGGGAAACGTGGTGCAGGGCGTTTGTCAGTTACCGCTGAGATCATTGAGAGACAAGCCGGCAATACACGATCATAAATTACATGTAATATACATGGATTTATTGACAAACTGCAAAATTGAATGTGTATTATGACGAAAAAGATTTACATCAAGTTCTACATGTCAAATTTGAAATGTAGAACATGTCCTACTTCTTAAGGCCATTGACGTGAATTTACATCAATTTTTGCATACATTTCTGCGTCAATTTTACATGTAAATATTTGATCGTGAATTGCCCACTTAAGACGTCCGATCGACGAAGATCCAAAGTGCATTTAGACAAGGCGCGCACTGAAGTGGTGTGGTAGTAGTGAGGTACAGTGTTGCTCCGTCAGCTATAACAACAATCGGTAGATTGATTGGTTAAAATTCGGTAGAATTCGGTAGTTTCCTATGTTTAGGTAGATTAAAAATCAAATCAAAACAATTAATAATTATTTCTTTTTAACGAAAATGAAATGAATGAAATATTTGAGACTACTTCTTGTATTCGCGGCTAAAAAATTCTTTATTTGCAGTTCTAAAACTAATGACACATATAAACACACACTATTTTATAGTGCAATAAATTTCAATAACATAAATAAAATAAGCAGTTTATCATAAATGTATGTTATTGTATTTTTAGAATAATGTCCTGTCATTAATTCCCAAACCCATAACCACTTTTAGTTGAATAAGCCGAAAGTGCTTTGATAAGAGTCGCTAAGTATTTACAAAATAGCACCATATCAACAGTTTACACTAGCTGGCATGTTTTATAAAATTGCTTACGCTACAGTCGGTGTGTAATATTCATTTATTAGATGACTTCACTAGTTACAAATTAATAAATAAATTACTAAATTCTTTAAAACTTTCTCTGAACCTGATAATAATATGTAATTATAATATTATTAAAAATTCTTTCATTGAACTATGTACTTATAATAATTTATATCAATACATATACAGTTAAAATTAATATGTATTTAGGTATGTGCACTTATTTTGTTATTACTGTAGTTCTGAAACGCATTCCCTTTAATCGTATGTATTTATATGCTTTCATGACTTTATGTACCTACATTAAATGCATACAATGTATCTTTTAAAAACTAAACAATTTCTGAGACTAGAGTCTGTAATTTATTCTCGTTCATCATAATTTTAAAACATTTTTAAAATTGGGTACAATTGGCGGCTTAATCGGTAGATGGGTAGAAAAATATTAAAATCGGTAGATCTACCGAAAAATCGGTAGACGGGGCAACACTGGTGAGGTATTAGAATGGTGCGTGGTATGGAGCTGGTACACAACCGCAATCGCAAACAACGCGTATTGTCATCAGTAAAAACGTCGTTCTCAGAGGATCAAGATTTTCTTTTATTTGTACAACTTACTATCATAAATACTAAAAATCAGGAGAAGAAGAAAGAAAATTAGATTCATTCTCTTTGGCAGAAAAAAAAATTGATTTTTCAACATTGTTAAAATTGGATGACTATTGAATGTTACAAATTTGATTAAATTCGTGGTCGTCTCGAATATTTTTAGAAAAGCGCTGTATGTTTTGACGTCATCACCAGCCGTTTCCCACTCGAAAATTAAACGTGTTCGAGGTTAGTGGCGCCAGACTAGTACCACGCCACTTACCAAATATCACGTCATCGTTACTCCGCTTTGATGCGCACGTTTTTGTGCGATTACATAGACTCTAGCGATTTCATCTGCCATTCGGTCACCACGCTACTACTACGTCACTTGCTGATCGCTTCAGTCGCGCCTTAATTCGCGATTGACACAACTACTGGTGTTAGATTCGAAATTTTACATGATCATCTTCGAATGGAAATAAGTTGTTAGTCGTTGGGTACAACACGTGCTTAATAATTTTCAAAAAGCTGAGCGCGTAAGAGTCGCCCGGGAAACCATAGAAACGTTAAATAATTGTGAACATCGCATTCTATCAAAAACGCTAATGGGTGATGAACCTTACGTCCCATTTTACGATATGCATCCACGAAGATACACCAACACTAATAATGCCCAAAAACAAAAGCGCTGTCAGGAACGTTACGTGCACAGTTTTCTTCCAAAGTCCCGCATTAGGAAAAGCAACCAAGCAGAAAAATCAACACACAGTGATAGCAAACTGGTATACAACAAAATGTTTACCTCCAGTTGCTGAGTCAGTCGACGTTCACGGATTGGCGACCTATGATTTCTGGTTGTTCTTTAACCTAGAGAAACATTTACGTGAACAAAGTTTTACGCCGGAGAATGCGATAGATGAAGCACCTCATCAAGTTTTTGAGAGTATTTCAAAAGATGACTTACTTTAAACTTTGTTGTTGAGGATATTTCGGTTACAAAAGTGCATTGATGCAGAAGATGATTATTTTGAATATAATTAAAAACATTTTCGTACAACGAGTTGTAGTTATCTTGTGTCATAAAATATATACATGCTCCTCGTAAGACTACTAATTCGCAAGTATGAGAAACAAAAATTGTAAAGACAAGGGCAGATTATTAAGCTTATATGTAATGTTGGAATTGATAATTCATATTTAACTTCTTTTATTATTAGTATATGCCTAGAAACACATACTGTTGGATACTATGTAGGACTTTATTGAATGATGGAAGAGCTTCAGACAAAATTACACCGTATTCTAACAAATAACTAGGTGAAGATACAGGTCGTTTAACTAAAGTAAATAAAGAGCAAATGAAAGCAAACAACAGAGAATGAAGTTAAGAGAATCAGCTAATATTGCAGCTTGTTTGTAACTGCGTGTGCTGCATCCAGTATGAGAACATTAATTTCTGAAGAAAATAACTATAATATAAGCAACAAGGCAAATATTCAAGAAAAGAAGTGTACAACCGAGAACAGGATAATCACTTTTAAAAAAGAGCACACACAAAGTTTCTTAGAAAATTACATTTCTAGGTTATATACATATTTGCGCTCGTTTAAAATTAAATTAAGAGCAAAAATACACGGTCTATTAGTCTTCCTGGTGCAGCTTATGTACATTTTTAGTATATTTTGTTTTCTAGTAAAATTAGGCGGGTTAGTAATAGAAGCAAATAATAATTCGTATGTGAAGATGGCGTCTCTAACTATACTGAGAAGTTTAGTGCAAAAAATGGTGTAACACCTGAAAAAATCTTACACTCCTACATGATACAAGGACTCTCCGACTATGGTTTCAGCATTTTTATGTTTGCACAGATGTAACTAAATATTGTTCAACTTCGGATTATTTGATTCGAAATGTTGTGTTCTTCCTCTTTTCTACGCGGCAACAACCTACACTCAACAATTTCAAAGTAGCTATAAGACCATTCACAATGCATCACTAAACTATTGTACTCAATGTGAAAGTTAACGATATATTGATTCCAAGATTTGTAATATATTTTACCACGTGAATAAAGGATCAAACCCTTTAGCAGTAATAAACTGCTTCATTCCTGCTGGTTGAATAAATAGCCGCGTAAACATCGCACTCCAGCAGTGGGTTAATCGGGTGACACACACCTATCACCTACTTCGTAGATATATACACCAACTAAAGGAGAGAGAATTTAGCCCGCTGTTGCTTCGCTGAAGGTAAGTAGAATATGTCTCGGTCAATTTAGAACGGTGCCTAAGTAAGGCGCCTACCAACACCCCTCGACTACATTTCACGTCTTGCGAAGGGAGATATACAATAGGTGGAGAGATGGATCAGGAAGGGAACCTGAGAACATTATGACGCCATTAGGGGGAAAGCGGTCTGTGAGATGTGCGGTGTAATAGGAGAAGCAACGGCGGTGTGCGGAAAGTTTTAATTTAATTAGAACGTTTATTTTGTAAATTTATACGAAGATAACGATTTTAGAATAGCGGGCGTTGAGAAGACTAGCGCAAAAAGAGGGGCATGTTAACAATACTGATGCCTTAGGTTAATAGGTTGTATTACCAAACATATCCACATATGTTAGAATGTTATTATGTGAAACAAGATGGTATTATGAAGGGAATTATAGAGAATATCCTGTGAAACAGATCTGCCGCAACCATTTGCACATTTCCAAAAGAAATATTGTAATTAAGAAAGAAAACGAAGTGATGATTTCACACAGCTTAATTTTGTTTACTATATTGTTTTTGTTTCACAATATAACACACAAGACTCCATGATTAACTCAGAAGTTTTGTTAAGACATATCAACCTTTCCAACAATGCAAAGTTTAGCTGACTACATCTACGAACAATATTTGAAAGAAAGGTACACAAAATGCTGGTATTGTTGGGTGCAGCATCTTGGTCCGTCATAGCAGCTTTTCAAAATATTGAATATGTCGCCATTTTGTCGTCTTGTGCCGCAAGAGAAAACTAATAGTATTAATCAAGTCACGAGATTTTGCTATAGTAGGTCCAGAAATATGCGTACCTCTACAGCTTCAGATTTCAGTTCAGCCTATAATTTTGTACCGTTTTGTGTTCGAAAAAGAAGATGTTCTAGATCCGCATTAACTAAGTTATAGTGATTTGAAAATGTAGTCGTAACATGTTCTTAATTTCGCCGCCTTAACAGTTTTGTAATTGCGCTTATTTTGGGTTGTTTTCTGTAACAAACAAAATTTTGTGAGTTTTATAATAACTGACTCATGACGGTTTCAATTTATCTATATCAAGGCTTTATGCTGTTTTTGCGGAACAAAATAAACACAAACCAATAGCGTAAAGAACGTGGGGAAATGGTAAAGTAGGGATGATGACATACAAGTGGGTGGGTGGCATGGTTCTGGTGCTATAACTTAGGTAATATGTAAACGAAACATTATCGTTTTGCGGCTCAAAATAAGCATGAGGGCGTATTTTTATATTATCTACCTAGCCATGAAACAAAAGAGTGAAAATGTCAAACAAATTATAGAAAAATTGCTGTCACTCTTAGAAGTACATGTGCTAAGTTGTGTTTAGATTGTACTGTTTGTAGAGATTTGAGGCGGTCTATTTCTCGATAAAATGAGTGAAACTAAGGCTGAACATTCCAGCGTAATAAAGTTCCTGATAAATGAAGGCAATGGTCCAAAAACAATTAATGAAAGAATGGTTGTTGTATATGGAGAAGATACACAATCTTATTTTCAAGTAAAAAATTCCCCTAAACTCTTTAGATGGGGCTGAGAGATTGTCGAGACATTGTCCGAAAAGTCGAAAAATTGGTACTGAAAGATAGGCGTATAAAGATTTCTGTCATTGCCAATGAAGTCTGTATATTCGAAACAAGTTCCCTCAAAATTTTGCATCACGATTTGGGTATGAAGAAGGTGTCTATACGGTGGATACCCACATTGCTTACACCTGAGCAAAAATCGTACAGAAAGGAAATTTCTCAAGAAAACTTGGTCGAGTTGGAGAGGGACAAAACATTTTTATCTCAAATTATCACCGGGGATGAGACTTGGGTATATTACTGGGATCCTCCTACTAAACAAGAATCCAGTGGGCTCAAAAGGACTGCGCCGTAAAAAGAAGGCCAAGGCACAAGTTTTTGAAAAAAGAACTGACGACAACTGTTTTCTGGGATGCTGAAGGAGTCTTGCTTTTTAACGCATGCTTTATACATATGCCGAGAGGGTCCACCATAAATGGAGAAGCCTACGAAAAATAAATAAAATATTTAAAAATTGCTCTGGAGGAAAAATGTCCCCATTCTAATCCATAAAAAAAACTTCTTGCTGCACGACAATTGTCGGGTTCATAAGGCAAACAAAGTTCAGCAGATAATCAATGACTGCGGGTTTATAGAGTTAAGGCATCCAACTTACGACCCCGACCTAGCACGGTCAGACTTCCTCTTATTCAAAAACTTAAAACAGCATCTCAGGGGAAAGCGTTTTGTTTCTGACGAAGAACTCAAAGAAGCTGTTGAAGAATATTTTGGAGGGTTACCGAAGCAATTTTTTTGAGGGTATGTGGCAACTGGAAACAAAATAGAATAAGTGTATTAGTGTTGAAGGAAATTATGTTCTCTTATGTGCTTCTTTTCATGGCTAGGTAGATAACATAAAAATACGCCCTCGTACCTTATTTAGAACCATATTCATTGCACTTTCATTTTTATCAACAGAACGTAACTAATTTCCTCGCTTACTTATTTGCTATATGCTTATTCCGCAATTAAAAAGGCTTACATGTTCTCTGACGGACTTGACGTGACTCGAGGATCTTGGCACATTATCTTGGGCATTTAGCATCCTAACTTTCTAGAGTTCCAGTTCAAAAATGTCAAAATACACGCAGTTACTTTAAAGTAAGGCATTTACTAGTGTTGAGCTTATATACGATCCTTCACCTTGTCGCCAATGATGTTCCAGAAATTCCCGATACAAAAAAGTTGCAACAATAACCGTCAACTGTAAACGCTCATTATATTTCATTAGGAGTATATTTAAGAGTTCTGGTTCCAAAGAAATCTCAATATCGTTTTATGCAACTTTCAAGGAGGAATAACACAATTTTATACTCTCATCTAGAATCTAATATTACATGCACTTTACCGTTTCCCATGCAGAAAACGTCCATCTATTACCTACCAATTTATCAACAGTAATTTTACAACCGGAGATCTTATCTAACGACCTCATTCCTAAGGAAGGCAAATTGAAATGCAGGATGCACTGCCACTACTAGGTGTGTACCGTTCTCTCCTGTTCCGACAGTAGTGGAACTTTCTCGATCAGCGCAATTAAAATTAATTAACGGCGTAGGTCGTGCGCTAAGGAGCTTTTCCAAATCAGATAGTTCCGGCGCCTGAGCTTAATTGGATTCTGACGTCGCCGATTTATGGATTCTAATTGGCCGTCTCATCGGGAAGCACCGCCGAGACTAGCAAAAAGTGAGCATAGCAAGGTAACCAAACCGGTAAGCAATGACGCATTACCCAGGAATGGAGATATTGCAAATGTAAAGCACGAAGCAGCTTGAAGGTAGATAATTATAATCCAATACAAACTGTAAATAACAGAGCAAAAAAATGGCAACATCGTAGCGGATTTGATTAAGGACACTGGTCTTAAAATCGAAACGTGGTTTACATGCTTATATTCCAGTATTCTCATTTCGTTTTAGTCATGTTAATTAAAAATGTACATATTTTGAAAAGACGAAGAAATACAAAATTGTAGAGTGCTTTCCGAGTGGGAGATTCAATTAACTGGTGATCCCAGTTAGCGCTCGACTGTATTCCCAGTTAAAATCGGCACTATATATGCGCTATGTAAACTTTGAATACAGCTTCAATTTAAATGAAATAGATTTCTCTCACTATCGAGTACTGGTAGTGCTATCGTTGTTTTCCAATGGGTGTTAACTGTCTGCTTTCGTTTAGAAACGAGGGAGATGTTTCGAAATTATTCCAGAACGTAACTGAAACGAAGCAATTTCAGGTAATACACGAGCTTCGCTTCTAATCTAACATTTAATTGCGCTGACGCCGGTATAGAAGCTGTTCTTCCACGCGGAGGCGTTACATCACTGTCGGAACTAAATAGCGGGGTACTTATAACACAGCGACGGTAGTACTGTTGGTATTGGACTTAAATTGCGTTCGTCTAAATGTAAAGAAACTAGTATTACCGACATCAATATAGGGTGGATATATATTTCTAAAGGAGAATTAATTTTGTAAATATTAAAAATTAGTACGAAATGAGAACTTATTGAATGTACTTCACTTGAAAGGCTTCATGATTACCTACTTATTTTATAATAGTTTAATGTAGAAGTTATTTCAATTATCCTATTCCTGAATTTTGTCATGAATGAGTACAGTTCGAACTATGTTGGAAGCAAATTACTCAATAGTACCGAGCCTTTATATATAGCCATCCGTTAGGAAAACCGTTATATATTTTCTACACAGTTAGCCAATGATTATTGTATAAAAAAAACTTACTCGACTTACCAATACGTTGATCACCTTAATGTATACTAATCTCAAGAGTATGCATACCTGAAAAAGAAAGTATATCATTATTTTCTTTGTCTAAAAATAATAGACAAATTACTTTTTAAACAAGTATGTCTTATTTAGTCCAAATATAATATGAAAATCAACAAGCTGGATCATTCACCATCAACGCTATACATAATCTAAACTGTTTGTTGTTAATCATGATGGCAAAGCTAGAATGTTCAATAACCATAAAATCTGAATTTTGTTCAATTTCATTAAAATATGAAGGAGATGAAAAAAATATATCAAGGTCTTTGGAGGACCTATCTGATGACGGATTATTGATTATTTTACCGAGAATTATGATAACAGATTTACAGAGAAAAAAGGAAACCGATCTAAATATTTTTCAGTTCATTAAATAAAACATTTTATGGTTCTTTTTAATTTGTTCAAATATTTACATTGAAATAAGTACACTAGAGTATATTCTTTATAGCAGTTGCCAATTTGCCTTTAATACTACAGTTTAAGCCTACCACATAGATAGAAATGTATCATTATTAAGCCAAAAGAACTTCGTTGCCAAAACTACCACTTCTGCCTATTCACTTATTTCGAATTCGATTATATAAAAGCTCCTGGACGCTTCGACCAGTGTGCACAATATCAACAATTACATTTCATGAAAATTAAATTATATTTTTCGGCGTGAATATTTATTAATAAATAAATTCGAAGCAAATCTGCGTTATGAAGTGCATTTTGAATTTTACAACCGCGACTAATATAATGAAATTAGTTCACTCTGTATCAATTTCTTCGCTCGATACGCCAGAACACGATAAAGTCGACGAGCACCAGGTCCCTTTTATAAACGACTATTTTTTCCAAGTGCACCGTCGCATAAATAACACGGGAAAGCTCATTTAGTCACACTCAAAAAAGTTCTTTCCTCTGCTAATAATTTTGACACAAGGCACGCGTATTTAATCATTGGCATGAAGGCAGGAGCAAAACTTATCATTTATAAATAATTTGCATTAAATATAATTGTTCATATTGTGCACAATAACATTCAAAAAACATTTACTGTCAGGAACCCAACGCGAGTCAGCAGGGTCGTAAGCGTGCATCCAGTGCACTGCGCTACGAACGCTTTATTTGTAACATAACATATAATTTGTAACGGCATATGAAGAAGGCGCCAGCAGCGTGGATTTTTCTTACAAACTAGGGAGACTTAAGATAAAAAATAGTACCTGGGTACTCAGGTGACGTCCTTCTATAACATTGTTGAGACCCATCAATCCTGGTGTTTCCCTTGTAAATGTAATGGTGATTCACAATTGAAAAAATGCTATCTTACAATATAAATAGAGGTACCTAAAAAGCCTCCTTTCTGTAAAAGTTGTCGCCAATTGTTTAAAACAATACACATATTTATTATATATGTATATGTATACTATATTAGGATATATTTAGAAGATTATAACTTCTTGTGCAGTAAACAATTTGAAAAAAGGATTTCGTAGGCACCTTCATGTCATTTAATTTTCGTCTATACAATAAGCTCACATGTAATTTTTGGTATTTCCAAACAAGTGAGAAATATTTGAATAAATAAGTAGGTATTTTACGAAGATCTTCATACAGATAGCATATATTGACGATGTCTACAAACACAAGTCCTAGTGCTGTGCTGGATCATATTTCATGATATATGCATTCTAACTTTTCGTTCTACAAATTGCATTTGATTCTCTCGTGAGTGTGTGGAACTCTTATACCGACAATTCAACTATGTATTTTGTACAGTAGATATATTTTATGTTTTAAAACTAATAAGTGACGTCAACAAAAGTATACACTACACTTCTGGCAAACGGTCCTACAAATTTTCGAATTGAATTTTCCATAATTAATTAATTATGATTAGTTTCTAGTCAAAATTGCATTATCAATATAATGCAATTTTGCAATAATATATATACGTACATGACGTGGCAACCACCACCCATAAATTTATTACCAATTCGTCGTATTCTATTTTCAGCTGTAACTTATAAAGTTACATTTAAAAGTATCTTAAGTTGTCCACAATATTGTAACCATAATCCTATATATCACTATATTCTTTTTCTGTAGATAATTTTGTAGATAGGCATGGCTAGTTGTTTATTAACAGGAATTAAATGTCAATTTTATTCCACTGTAGAAATTGTATAACGAAAACCTAATTTGTAAAGGTTCTGAAATAAATTGATTTTTAATCGAATTAAAAGTGTTATAATTGACCCAGAATTGGAAAAAGTATCAGCAACATAAGATAAGTACATAAAGGTAATAAAAATACATAAGTACCTATACTAGTAAATTTACTGTCAAATATTATGCGTTTCTACTTATCCAAGATCTACTATACGTTGGTAATGCCCGTTTCTTAGCTATTAGAGCAAAAAGATATAATTCGTATTTGCGTAGTTTACCATCACTTCAAATAATATTTTAACATTTTTATATAAAATCAAACTGGGTAACCTAAAATCAATATAAACGAATAATAAAAGGCACACAAATATGTATTTGAAGTCATTGCTGATTATTTTTAGTTCAAAATTTTTATTCATCGAGATTTCCAATGGCATACATACATACTTATATCGAATATGCATACACATATCACCCACGCACTCCATTACATTTAATTGACAAGTCAATATATTGAGCCCGCATCGCTCATCCATACGAATGGTTTAGTCAGTTTAGTGAACTTCAAGTGGCTAGGGCACTCTAAATTTGTTTGTTTACAATCCCGATCCGAATGGTTACGTTACATGCTTCGAATGTGCGTATATTGTGCATGTATATGTCTGCAACTGGTCATCGGACGGTTGGTCGTGTTATACGCATACAATTATGATGAATGTGTTTACGAACATGTTTTCTAACCATACATTTTTCGATTTTTATTGGTCACGAGTTTCTCATATTTATGATGTACGAGCCCAGGCTCAAAATAGTTCGGCCGGCTATCAATTTTAACTGGGTGGTTAATAAAATTAAAAAAAAGGTTTCTTAAAAATCATATTCTTTGCAAAACTTTATTACTATAGCAAAATATAGACTTTAGGCTTAGATTTGGTGAAAAAATATTTTACATTTGTTAATATTTGCAACGTTAACAATAATAAATAAAGAACGAGTGACAGGTCAAAATAGTTCGGTCATTATTTTAGTATTGGGTTACGTCCTCTTTATTGATCATAGCAGCTGTTATCCTATTCGGCATTGTGTTCACAAGTTGAGCACACTCATCCGGCTGTATATTGTACCATATTTCTTGTAATTTTGTTTTCAACTCGATTATTATGCGTGCTAGGTTCTTACGCAGTTCCTTCTTCATTTTATGCCACAGAGACTCGATAGGTGAGAAGTCTGGACTGCTTGAAGGCCATGGTAAAGTCGTAATTTGATGTTCTGTCAACCAGTGCTTTACCGCTTTTGCTGTATGACACGCAACACCATCTTGTTGGAATACAAAGTCTCCTTCAACAGATTGACATATCGGAATGGATGGCAAAAGACTTTCAGTTAGAATTGTTTTATATGTATCGGCGTTAATAGTACTATGGATGAATTGTAGTTTTTCCACTCCTCTTCCAGATATGCAACCCCATATTATGATGGAGGCTGGAAACTTCACCTTTTTAACCAAAACAGTTGGTATGGTATGCTTCCGCTGATGTACGTAATATACGTTTTCTAGTGTCCCCTACGCAGACGTCAAATTTGGACTCATCACTCCAAATTACTGGATGCCATTGTCGCAAAGTCCAATTTTTATGCGATTTAACCCACTTTAACCGGTTGCGTTTTTGAAAATTCGTAAGCAACGGCTTTTCTTTTGCCTAGTGAATAATATAATAATCTAAGAATAATTTGCAACAGGGAAATCACGTGAAAAAAATACCTTATAAAACTTGTAGCCTAATTTTCTGACTGTTCTTTTGGTAGTCGATAAAGAAATTTGTTTTTGAATCATTTGCCGTCATAATACAGTGAGTTCTCGAGCAGTTGATCGTCGATTTGATTTGATAATTCTTCTCAGAGCTCGGGCATCGGCACCAGAAATTTTTGATGGACGACCATTTTTTTTAGATTCTGTCACATTTCCAGTTTTCTTAAACAAATTAATAATATCTTGCACTGTCGACCGTGGAACTGAGTGAGAAATTGAAATTTTTCGTGCAGAAATTCCATGTCTATGGGCTTAATAATAGATTTTCGTAAATCACCACTCAATGATTTGCCGCGAGCCATGTTAGTCTAGTCTGACACACTGACAACTTATATCAGTAGCTACTGCGAGTACTGACTAATGTGCTGAACTAATGAACACAATACCCGATAGGATTATAGGCCCTGTGAGCAATAAATGAAGCGTAACTCGATTTAAAAATAATAGCCGAACTATTTTGAACCGTCACTAATTCTTCATTTATTATGGTTAAAGTTGCAAATATTAACAAATGTAAAATATTTTGTCACTGAATCTAAGCCTAATGTTTATATTTTACTATAGTAAAACATTTTTGCAAGGAATAAGTTTCTTATGAAAACTTTTTTATAATTTTATCAACCGCTTCATTAAAATTGATAGCCGGCCGAACTATTCTGAGCCTGGGCTCGTATGTGTTAAAAATATTGAGATGAAAACAAATATAGGGTACATTCACAAATATTTTGTAATGTGTCATAAAATTATTTATGAGCCAGAAGTTTATATTTCATTTTCCAAATAAGCAGTTATAGATATTTGTTGTATTCGAACCTGTTCTAGTTTGGCAATAAAATATTATGCTTTCCTATAATGACGTTCTCTAAAGAAGGTCGCGCTTAAAATATTTTGTGATTCCTCAATAAATGTAGAAAGTATCTTAGCTATTGCCAATTTGAAGATTGCGAAAAGACAAATAACTCACAATTACAAAGACAGTCGCCTCAACGAGCGATTGGAATTTCTGTCTTTTAGCTACAGTATCGTAATATTTGCTAAGAATAGAAATAGGAACACGTGTTCAGGAAGGAACCAATGTTTGGATCTGTCTAAATTCATAATAAAATGAAGGCATCACTGGTTAGAAATGCCTGAACTGAAGAACAGGGTAGTCTAATCAGTTAGCTAGTCCAATGTGAAAACTATTGGAAAGGTGAATGATATGAAGAAATTATTTACTTTGGAGTGTCAAAATTGGAAAATGTCAAATGTATTGTCAAAATTGTAGATAATTGTCAGGCTGTATGGAAGAATAATGTAAAAATGAATACCGCCCAATAAAGCACATTATTATTAATTAGTTATTATATAGAGTGTATATAAATGTTTGAATGGCGTTTGAATCTTCCCCTTTCATCTTTTTGTATTTAAGTTGGTGTTAAGTGCATATAAAAAATTTGAATAGGTACAAATATAATAATAAATAATATTTTATTAAAAGATAATTACAATTAAATTATGTGTTTGTTTCTAATGCTGATACTTTAATTCCAGACTTGACTACTCTATCAAAATTATTACAAAACTATAACACTTATTCAAGATACTATTTACTTTAACAATATAACACTCACCCTTCGCTTTATATTATTGAACACATGATGTAATATTTCTGGCCTAATGTAATTTACAGCTTCCGTAATTGTATTTTGCGATTCTTCTAATGTATGGATACGATTGGAATAAACTTTAGTTTTACATAATCAAACATGAAATAGTCCAAAGGGATCAAATCTGGTGAGCGAGGAGCCCATTGGTCTCTGCTTACTAATCTGTCTCCAAGGAACTGGTGTATATAATCTGCTGTTCTTTGTGCAGTGTGCGCTCTGTAGCACCATCCTGCTGAAAATACGCATAGGTATTGCAATTCATCATCGTGCAGTTGTTCAAGAAAAGGGTGTAAAATCAAATGTTGGTAGTAAGTATTTGCATCGATGTTTTGGTGAAAGAAAATAGAACCAATGATTCTACTTCTAGACATTGCTAACCATACACCAATCCTCTGAGGATGTAACAGAGTTTCTACAAAAAGATGAGGGTTTTGTGGGGACTAAATTCTATTATTCTTTTAATTTACATATCCGCTAAGGTGAAACCATGCTTCATCGCTGAATATCCAAGATATCGTCAGTTTTTTAAATTTTAAACCATCATTAAACCATTCACAATATTGTATACGACGAGGCGAATCTGGAGGTAACAATTCATGTGTCACAGTTACCTTGTACGGATGTAAATGAAGAATCTTTTTACAAGCTGTTCGACAAGTACCAAGTGATAAATTTGTTTGCGCTGATAGGCATTGCAATGGGATTCACATCCATTCTTTGGCTAATATCAGCAATAACATCTGTATATTCTTATATTTGTACAAATTTACTATGATTTCTTCATAGCTTGCCAATAACAAATATGCAACAGCAAAAAAATGGTAATAAGAAAAGCCTTTCTGGTAACAAAGAAATAAAGTAACAAAACTAAATAGATGAAAACGAAAATGCAGAAAATAAAAATAAACAGAGGAACGCTACTGGTTATGGCTGATTATTTACGGTATAGCTTGTAGAACCGCCAATTTTCAAACATAAAAACGCGCTAAACATGAAATCGATGCCAATACCCCGAATTAGAAAATTTAGTATTTTCTACTTCGAGTAGTAAAAACAATTCATATGGTGCATTGCATCAATTCAGTAGACCTAGCGCCTCGCAATGATCTATGTAGTTCACCGATTACATATTTCTGAATGTAACACAGAGTAATCCCTTGTCAATTAAATGAATCTGTTATCTGTAATCTGCATATAAATAATAAACTGTATAATAAACTGTACTGCTGTACATTTTATACTTCACTGAAACACAATTATATAATTTAGAAATATGTAATATTCCTCAAAAAGCGTATTATTACATATAATTGTAGCTTTAATTTAAAAAGCCCGCGCAAACTAGGTATGAAGAATACTTCACTAATGCTTATATTTTGGGTAAAATAAAAGCACAGATAATAAGAGGAACAATAGCGTATTTATTTCTTGTAATGGTGATTTTCGAAGCATTTGACTGTACTACATACAAACTATCACGATCATGAAGTAGAAGTATGCAAATTTGGCATGTTGTTCGCCTTAATTTCCGGTAAAATTTTAACGACCGTTAAACTGTAATGGTATTGCGTATCGCCACTGACGTTCATTTTAACGGTCTCTTAAAATTTATAGAGGAATTTGTATTCTATGTGACCTCTAATAGCTTACATGTTAACCAGAAGTGTTAAGTAAAGCTGTAAAAATATTATTTCTACTAGTATCCTTTGACATGTAGTAAAAATGGTACTTAACATTCCTGTTTGTTTAAGACAAAACGCCCTTAAAGTATAAATTCGGAGTCCATAACTTGCACTACGATAATTACTCAATGATGTGTTTTAAGTAACCGATTGAGTCAGAAATATCTTCCAAACATATTTATGTCTCTAATTTTAAATAAATAGAAGCTACATAGGTTTGGTAGTCATTTCTACATTATCTCTGAAAAAACTACTGGGTATCAACCCCTTACTATATGCTTATACAATTAACATAAAAAACCAAATTAGATTATGGTTTCTGATAGAGGAAGTAAAGGTTTTTTTTATTAATAATACCTAGTTAGTGACTTAACTCAGCATTCATATTCGTTGTACTGACTCTTAACAATTCAGATGCGTGAGCAATGCTAGACTAGGCTAACAGAGGCAAAATCAGCACTTCTTACACCTTTGTAAAGAGTATAACTCGAAGACCATAACAGATATAATAGCGTTGTTTAAGACTTTTTTGTTTGCAGAAAATTTCATGCTCTATAAAAAGTGTCTTACAAATTTTTGGATAGCTTGCGCCGTTGAGGTTGCGCCTGAGAAGAAGTAAAAATATTATGAAAACATTATTTTCTTTTGCAGGCGCAGTATATTCAATCACTATTCTATCATTTATTGTTTTCAAATTATACTATTTATGTACAAATGTGTTATCTTCGAAAAAAGTTACGTTTTTAATATTTTCACTTCTTTTGCATTATTTTATCTTAAAGTAATATTATTTTAAATATGGGTCGTCAGCGAGGGCAAACCTGCGTTGTCGAAAGGATATTAATAATTCGCCATTTAAAAATCGGGATATCTTATCGTGAAATAGGCAAAATGGTCAATGGAAGTCACTCAACAGTACAAAGTATGTATATTAGATCGTTACAAAAATGAGAATATAAATAAATAAATAATTAGAAAGAGGTTGCCCACTACAAGTGTGATAAATGTGGTGTACACTTGTGTTTGACCAAAGACAAGAATTGGTTTTTAGAATATATATATACATATATATATTTTAGATGTTCTTACCTTACCCATACAACAGCCAGAAGTACCCAAAATAATTTTATTGTAAAATTTTTAAAAACTTATGAAATGAGGGGTTAAGACCATCAGACACAGTTGTTATTTTTTAATAAAAATAGTTTCGTCTTTGTGCGCTAGTGAACTACTACTATTTGAGCGAAAATTTTTACATTATTGTGAAATGTTTAGCTACCAATCTTTGGCCGTTTTAGTTTATAATTATATAGCGTGGCAAACCAAGCATTTGTATTTAATGTCATGTTTTTATTTCAAAAAACCGAAACGGATATATGCTGTGCAATAAATTTTTCACACAGGTAAATTTCTTTTATTTATTTTTTATTTACATAAAAACATCGTGCACTATTTACATAAATTTCCGAAACAATAAACCGACATTTCTAACTGTTATTCTTATTTTCTTATTTACGATGTATGAATTCAGGCAAATACAACTACCGCAAAATAAATAGCATACTGTGGACAAAACACCACATCCAAAACAGACACATTCACACAACGGTGTGTTTACACCACCTAAATCCACGATTGTACACCTAAACAGTTGTGGCAGGTTTGTTGTATTATTTTCCACATGCGGTTTGCTGTCGATTTTTCAGGTGGGTTTCTCTTGCGGTCGTAAATAAATACAGAGGTAGCGTCAGAAATATCTCCAGCACAAAGATTTTAAGCAAATAGCTCACATGTAAGGTCCAACCTTATACTCCTACTATGTATGTACATATATACATATGTACATACGTTAAATGATACCATATAATTTAATATCAATTATTTGATGGGGCACATATTGAACCTCTAAATGGTATAATGCCTTTTAACAAGGTTCTCAAAGTTATAATGTTATTAGTTTCAGTAAAGATGTCAGACCAAAACCTTATAGAGCCGAAAACTTATATTACGTTATTAGATTATATTCAGCCCAGATTAATATAGGCGAAGCTTCTGCTATTGTCGTTCAAATAGCCTTAGTACTTTACGTACATACAACACTTAAAAGGTAGCAGTTACTTTATTTTTGACACATTTTCCTTTTAAAATTATTATTTTCATCAACTTCTCGGTATGCACCATATCAACATGAATAACCTCCCAAAACGTTTGTTATTTTGGTCAGTTTATAAGGGACCCTTAGAAATGACGAACGCGCCCTAGAAATACCTTAAACGCCTGTGGACATAGCTAAAATAATCACTACGTTCTCCTTCTCTTAATTAACTAACGCTCGGACATCCTCCGCCTTGGACGGACCGAGGATCGTATTACGAACAAATATTTACCGTATGTAATAAATCCTTCTCAGTATCATAGTCGTGCTGTTTGTTCCACTTTCCACGCTGGTATGGCGGTGAAAAGATAAAATTTTGGCGCGTTCGCAAATTCGCAAAGTTTGAATAATAATTCTCTCGGAAATCGTGGAGACGGATGCAGGAGGATGGGAGAAGAATATCGCAATGCTGACTCGACGAATGCTGCGTAGCCACGCCTCGGTAAACATTGGCATCAATTACATCGACGTCTTCCAATTAAGTCCTTCCCTGCTGTGCGAATGGAAATATATTCTGCTTGTGGCGATTACAAATTTGTGGCAATCTTCTCCGCGGTGGAATGGAAGATATGACACAGGAAAGGATAAGAAGGATCGCAACTTCTTATTCTTTATTAAAATGCTTGGGGAAAACTTAAGTAGTATTTGGGAAAACGTTGAATATGTATATCTTGAGGCGTCTGGTGATTATTAGTTGATTCAACAGTGCCAGTTAAATATTATCCCATACTACCGACGAGTACACTCCAAAAAACTTTTTAAAATCATTAAAAATTAAAGACAATCTCGAAATATCTGAACCGTGTTAAGTTTTAAGTTTGCTATTCTCCAGCCCATATGGTAATTGTATGATTATCAAAACTGTTTCAATTACATCAACGACCTTGTGTTACTTTAAGAAAACGGAAGTGGTGGAGGCGCCGGAAAGGAAATACAAAATATTTTATAATTTATCATGAATATTTCCTTGAATACACCAGATTACTCTTAAAAAGCAGACTAAGAAATATTTTAACAGTTTTCGATCATTAATTGCGTGAAATGTCTGACATACCGTTAGTTAATTTGTGTATACATATATTAGTTGCTAGATAAAATTGACAGTATTAATGCGGTAGAGAGCAAATCTTGTCAAAACAATGTTAGCTATAGCTCCAGCAGGGGATTAACACTTTCATCGATCGTCTAAAGTTTTGGTGTCCAAGTTGCTCTGGACCCCTTTATTTAATAATGCGAACAAAACCAAATTTTATGGATAGAAGGCAATATAAGTGACATGCAGCTGTCTTACGACTTCAACCACTAAGTCATAGTAGTTTTTATAAACAATAATTTTTTGAGAGGTGCTTGTAGTTTGTACAAAATTACAGAGAAATTTTTTCTGGCGACCATGAGCCTGGAGCGCTGCAGACTCTCTAGTTGATATCCGAGATGAAGTAAAGAAAGGTGACAAACTGCTTATAGATGACCGAAAATGAAATTGCCAATTTCATCAAGTAAAAACACGAGATATTGAAGCTAAGATGCTAAAATAAATGGTGCATTTTTGGACTTGGCTCAAACATTTGATTCAATGTGGCATGATGACTAATGAGATTGCACCCCTCCCACAGTGCACTTCACTTCAAATAGTTTAGGGAGCTTTTTTTAATTGGATATGCTTATGCTTCTGTGCTTCACGTTCATTTATTCTATACAGAAATCATAGCGTAGAGGGATGAAGCGCTCATGTACAGAAGCTTTCAGAGGTCAGAGCATTATGTGAGTAGCCCTACCTGTCTCTTCTTTCAAGCATCCCCAATGAGGATCAAAGCTAGCGTGGACACCATACACATAGGTATACTGCCTTGCAAAGGTGCTTGACAGAGAGCTTGATTAGACATCACTTCTCAAAGCCTGTGCCATCGGTTGTAGCTCCTCTGATATTTTGGAGGAGTTCTCTCAATTTGAGGTTGAGGCTTGTAACATTCATGGCTTTTTGCCAACCGATATTGACGTACGCAAGCCACCCGTAGAGAAGAAGATTCATTATTTTATATATACAATTGTGGCGGCTACTTGGTTCGTAATAAATGCTCACTGTCATAGAGCATTGATCGGTTATACAATGTCGCTTACAGAAACATCTAAAAATTGATTGCACGGTAAACGGTCCTGTTAGTCCAGTATTTTCGGGAGTTAAATTTTGATCGACCATTGCTGGTGTTGGCAGACAGCTCATTCTGGAGTCAAAAAGTCGATTGAAGCATTTTGTTGAGAGCTTTACTATTTCAGGAACTGTAACAGAATTTAAAAACCCCATCTAAAAGGACTCAGCTCCAGCTTTATAGTACACCACAGACCTTCGATCTTGGAGACTGCTGACTCGATCATTCACGGTGCCTAAACCGATTTGAAAGAAATGATTTGATAATTTCAAATGCTTTGACAAAGTCAAACTCGCTAGTCTCGCAGGGGAGAAGAAATCACGTAGTCATGGCTACAGTTATACTGTACACGTACGATATCATTGACTAAACTACTTGTGCAAACAACTAGACTTTTTTGGTCAGATAAATAAAGCTTTGGACAATTGCTTTAAAACTAACTTATGAATACATATAATATAATTGACAATATTAAACGAATATTATCAAGAGTATTACAAGTTTTTTTTAAGTATTCAGCAGTGAAACTCCATAAATCAAATCATTATATTGTCTATATATGTAATTTAAAATACAGTTTCTTCAAAATACTGTCTTCTCTATTTTACAATATTTTCCCTCAGATATACAAAATATCCCCCAAATCCAATATTTCACTGGAAAAACTAATATTAAAGGGGATATCACCCTACAGTTGCTGATATAACAGTCGAAATTCGAAACACGACTTTCTCTTTATCCGACACGGCATGCATTTATACCACCGGCGTAGCATCTCCAGCCTGATAGTCTTTTCTCTGTGCGTAGGATTCGGTCCTCCTCTAGGGGATCCTAGCTGCGTGTCACCTTCATTTGGCTTCGATTGTTCCCTCGTCCGTAGCGACGGAATTAGATTTAAAACGGATCGCGAAAGAGAGGACCACTAATCCGATGCAGAATTTGACGTTGGGACCGCAGCGCGCACATTTGGACCTCTACGGAAGACTATGGTGCGACAACGGTAAGCTAATGGGAAAGTTAAGTGCTACAAGAATTGGTTTGTGCTTGATAAAAGTGAAATTTTGTTAGACCTTTAAGAACCGTAATATAATTCTGGGTATTGTTTATACCAAAAAAAGAAACCCAATTTATTCTCGTTGAGTTAATTACGTGAAATGTTGGTGTTTTCGATTGTTGGAAAAATTGCTATTAAAAAGTATTGTTGTTACCTTGTAAATGCTTTTTTCACAAAATGCCAACAGAATTAAAGAAAATATATTTTAAATTAAATACTTGCATTATCACTTTATGTTTTCTACGATGTACCAAGTAGCACGATTACAACAGCTGCACACACCAAAGACAAGTTTTAAAAAGTTCTAAACTGCGACAAACTATCGTCGAATAGCGTATCGAAAGACAGTTATAACCCTCCAGCGACCTTTCCTTTAAAAACAGGATGAAAATGGCCCTGCGTTTTTGCAATACGACACCAATTTCCAGTCGCCCTAGGAAACTTGAGCGTATATAACTCCCCTAACTGCATTCTCCAACCATTATCGGGCCGTTTAATTCCATTTTAAGCAAGCTGTTGAATAAATACGACTCTATGGTAGCGAAGTGGCACCGTATGTGTCTTTACATGCATAAAACATCGGTTCTTTTTCTTACAAAACACAAGGAGCATCCATGTCTAAGGGTACACGAAGAACGCTGAGTTACATTGCCTGCAGTGTAATGGTAGATACACAGGTCCTATTGTTTCGAAAGTATTTTGTCAACCACATACATACAGTAGCGTCCGTAATTATTTGACCACACACAAAACCATGTTGATTTAATGAAATGAATAAACGAGAGCTATTGTATATTATACAATAGCACTCAATATATGATATATACAATATTTTCTCATAGATTTTAGACAGGTTAGAAGTTATCAATTTAATAAAGAATTTATAATTTCAACGATTGGTGAAGCGAAATTAGGAGAGTCTCAGATTGAGTGATTTAGATCCAGACCTTATAAAATAAAATAATGGCTTCATACGAAATACAGATATGTTAGTACATATTAATCAAGCCGTAATGCAACGATTATTTATGCGTTTCGGATTCATATCTTCTAATAAAGACAATCTTCTACATTTGATAAATAGTTATTAACAATTTTGTTATGTATTATGTTTGCAAAATAAATTTATTAAGACATTCTTCAGTAGCTACTGTAGTAATACATAGTTCATGATTACTATACTATACTAGTAACAAAGAAATCTAGGGGAAGTGATATTATTTTTCAAGAGTCGTAAATCCAAACCTTAATTTGGCGTTTTGCTCAATAGCAAATAGCAGAGAATTTATGATCCTCTCTTACATTCAGAAAGTAATTAAATTAAAAAATATAAGACCATAATCTATTAAAATTATAAACGTCAAATTCATTACTCCGAAGTTTTATCTAAGTTGCCCTTGGAGAACGGATATATAAGGCTTTATATTGTACCTCACTAAAATGGGGCTCTATAGTAAAGTAATAATACATTTCACAGATACGTAAAGCTAGGCGGTCTGGCTACCAGGAGCGTACTTGAAATTGAATATTTAATATCTTCAGTTTTAGCTCCAAGAACAGTAGGTTCTTGTTATATGCCATAGTCCGTGGTTGCTAATTCAAACTTGCACACTCTAGAATCAATTTACTTTCAAGAGTAAGCTTTTCATTGAAAATTTTATTCATTTAACTTATAAACCAGTTTTTATTAAAACAACACTTACTTTTATCAAACTAAGTATACTTAATTATGGCATATTAAATATTAACGGATTGTATTAATAAAAAGATGATAATATACACAACAAAGCTAATTAATATTTCGAGACAACAGCTGACATGACGTTAGATACATAGCCAATATATAACCGATTGTAGATGCTGAAGTCTACGTTATACTCTATCTAAAGCTTCCGCTGTATTGTAAATCCATCCATATACATATGTATATGTTGTTTTAAGAGTTAATTGTTAAGAATTCGTTATTCTAGCTTTACGGACGACGCTTTAATTCAAAAGATGAAGGTAGGTACATATATCAAAATTGACAGCAAGAGATAATATGATTGCAAGGACTGTGGGTTTCTATATCATAGGTAATTCTGGTAACTCCAATCACCACAAATTTTAATTAATTCGGGACACTGTTTCAATGACGCATGGGTCATTATTCTCCAACGATTACCGAATGAGTAAAATTTTTACAAAGCTATCATTTAAAAACACATCACTTTCTAGGAAGTGTTTACAACATGCATAAATCACTTTACGCTTAAAAACCGAATCTTAATTGTTAGCTATGTTGGGAAATGGACGACCTATTGGAAAGGGATTTACCAGCAAAGAAGTCCCTAATATTGCTTCTTCTCGGTTCATTAGATTCTCGCATGCTGATATATAAGCTTTCATATGCGTCGAGCTCTCACGGTGAATCAATAACTTTTATTTATTTGAGGCTATACAGGGTGTCCGCGATATACAAAGCATGCTTTTAAGGGATGATAGCTGCAACGATTTAGAAACAAAAACATATAATACACCTTGGGTCTATCTGTAAGCGTAAACGAGAAAAAAAATTATTTCTAAAAAACCTTATTTAGTCAAACTGTACAAGAAAACTCATCCATATTGCTTCTTAAATAACCAAAAAACCATATCAAAAATTTAGGGTTGAAAATAACTGAAAATAACGATGAAAACGAATTATTTCATACTTTGAAATTGAAGCGTGGTGTCATTTCTCTTCCATCACACTGTACTCGTATTCAATAGAATGGCAGATGTAAGCCAAACATCATCTGTTTATACGACCTTGAACTTGTATCGTACGAAGTCAATGGCCATACGTTTTAAAATAAACGTACCTTTGCGTTTTTTTAAATAATGTTATGACAATAAAATCGATGTTATGTTGAAGTTAGAGTGAAAAGGGCGTACTTAATAGATCGGTAAATGAAAATTTAAGTTGAGGGAAAGTCGCATTGAATGAAAAAATGTAATTACTGCAATTATGTTATGGCGCTTTAAGCTCTTTCGTAACGGCTACTACAAAATTGAGTTCTTTTCTTTTATTTGTGATAAATTGGTGGTCCTAAAAAAGACTTTTTTGAGAGACAGGAGAAAATGTATTACAGGAAAGGCTCGATGTGTTGCAACACACGCCTGTAATCGTCGGGTAAATCTTGCACGGATCAGCTGTCGGTGTACAGTATGCATCGAAGTTTGTGACATGAGAAATAATTTTTTTTCTCGTTCACGCTTACAGATAGACCCAAGGTGTATTATATGTTTTTGGTTCTAAATCGTTGTAGCTATCATCCCTTAAAAGCATGCTTTGTATTTCGCGGACACCCTGTATGTGTGTATCGATGCTATGTCCGTTATCTAACAGGTGCTGTGCTACTAAGGAGAATTCAGCAAATCGAAAATATGCCACATGCTCTTTATATCTTGTTTCAATAGATCTTGGACCCTCAAAGGACAAAACCAAGGCACTGAAATGGGAAATCCGCTATCCCCCCGCCAATCTATTCATTAGCAAATTTGAAACTGATTTGAAGAAAGAAAGCCGTCGAAAATATTGTCAGATTTCCAAAATGGCCGCTAAGAGCGTCGTAACGGCCATCTCAACTTTTAAAGATATTTTTCACTGAAATCCACCCAGTAAATGTTACCAAAAAATATGTCCCTTTTAAAGCTAATTGTAAGCTTTACTCGAGTAATTTTTGTTTAACACTTTTTGACGTATCCATTAAAATAGGGTGGTTATGGGCAATTCGATGTTTTTTTAAATAAACAACTGTAACTGCTTAGCGACTGAACGGATTTTAACGAATTTGGTCCCGTTGGATAGAGCATCTATTGTTCCATCAGACGCATCTTACCTATAATATGTCTATATAATTCTTAGTGATGCCGCTAGAGCGCACTGTTTGATATAGTAACAGAAAATTACCAAAATTCTCTAAAAAGTTAAATGCAATAATATAACTTTTTTCATAAACATGTAGTGAAATATCGAAGACTAGTAAGATACAATTATTTATTTGAAATTTTTTAAGATTCAATGATAAAATTTCATAATTTAATAAATTTTAAATAATGAAAGTATTTTTAGTTCAGAAAATTTTAAAAAAAGCTGCAGAAGTACAATAAGAAAAAAGGACCGATTTTTAAATAAAAGTAAAGCGTTCTTCTATATTTGAACTGACTTGCATCACACCCATTGCATTGCTGAACTGTAATTTTGATTTTAAATTGTATGGCAGTCAACTGACACATGTACATAACTTTGGCAATTTGTATTTTGAATCCCTCTATATATGTGTTTTATCTATTATTGTAATTATGTATATACACTACTTTTAACAATAATTGCTGCAATCTATTTAGTATTTATAACAAATATAGTATTAAATAAAAAATAAATAGGTGAAATAAAATTTCGAGTCGATTATAAAATTTGTGTCAATTTTATAAAGCACAGCTGTCACCTAATTCAATGGTCAGATTAATGCAGTTCTGATGCTACTCAGTGGATGTTGAAAAATTTTGCATTACGGGAAAGTGATTGCATTATGTATGGTGAGATTGCGACGGTGGTTCACAGAGGCTTGTTCTCCTTGCATCTATTTTACAATTTTTGATAGAATGTACATAAAGGAAAAAAACATCATTAAAAACAATTGTAGTATAAGATAAACAGAACACAAACAAAAAGTTAACGACTGTAATTTATTGATTGTATTCACAACGTCCCTCTCTGCAATAGCTGCAGAAACGCTGAATCGCTAAAGGCTGAATAAAGGTTCAATATTTATGAAAGCAACGCTTGTTACAGTAAATATTTGTATTGGACGATTTTGTTTAATTTATTCAGTTGACAAACTAAACTGTTAATAGAAGAAAATGGAACAAAAAAGTAATCTAAACAGAAAATTTAGAAAGCTGTGATTCTTCAAGGAAATAACTAAAGTAAATCCGCAAGTACATACAATATCTAAAGGATATCTCTTCTGCTATTATAACTAATAGTAATAGTAATATTCAAATCGCTTTCCAATATAATCCCCTAGATAAAAAATGTGGTAACCCATACAGTAATTCTAAAAACAAAACAGAATGTGCTGAAGAAACTAGATTAATAGTTTTAATTGTAATTTTCAAATGCAACATTACTCCCCCACTTGTAATAAACAGCACATTTTCCAACATCACATCTTATATCCTTTCGAAGGTCAAATTACTCTTAGTTACAACGCAAGAACTTGCCGACAAAATCCCCTTTATAAATTAAAAGTTATGGTCAACGAGAATGGCATTCATGGGTGGTGCTAAGGGATGTTCTGTCTCCAGCTGGGCATTACATTGCCTCTAATGATATAAATGTTGCGTCGGGAATACCGCAAGGAATACCCATGGGAGTCGTGAAGTTCGTTTGTTACATTTAAAGGACTGCCACGTTGTCATTTGCAATTTGATAATTATTTTGGGTTGTTAGCTGTGAGTCCGAATACTAATGCTAATGTAATATTATTTAATATTTAATAGTTTTAGCTCTATCTTGTGCAGCGTTCTAGTTCATTATGAAAACTCATATCTCTACTTTGTTAGTTTGGTTACATTATTTTTCTTTTTATTTTGGACTAAAGCTCTTGCTGTACGTTGATAAGACATCCGCAGCGGCCAAATAGGGTAGCAACAAAGACAAATTTATTTTACCGCTCATATGCACTTTATATGTAAATATGGGGTGGTTTGTTTATTCTTATGGAGATGGTATAATTTGCATAACAGGCTGCGTAATAGGTTTAATTTATGTATCGTTCTCTCATATTATTAAATGCCGGGATATACCAAGCCGATAATTTTGTTATTTTATATTTTAGCGCGCTTTATTTAATAGTTCTCGTTATGAAGAACACAATGTGTTAGGTAAATACACATAAAATGTAAGCGATGGGAATATATGTTACACATGTATGCGTATATATTATACTGAATTCGTTGAATATACAGAAAGGATAGGTGTAGGTTCGATATTAAGAGTCAATATCTGTTTTCCTTCTTCTCATAAGTGATTTTTTTAATAAAATAGTAAATGAAAATCTCTGTTTAAAATATTATTTTATTGAATTCTTGAAAACAACAAAAAAAGGATTCCTTTCTTTTAACATCAACTAACCTAATCTAGAAATCGCTAGTTCGGTTTTTTGGTTGTAAGTAAGAAAAAAAATTAGGTGTTTTGTGTTTTTATTTCTTCCTGTGTAACGGTATTGCTGGTTTTAATTCAACAAATGCAATATTGTTATTCCAGTAAATTAACTATGTACTTGTAAAGTGACGCATTAGCGTAAATCAGCTTACATTATTTCTTTAATTTGAGAAAAAAACCTTTAACTAAATTACGTTAAATAACTAACTAAAAGTTCGTGATAGTGAACACAGAAACACTTTCACCTAAACACCACCTTCTTCTCTAACTAATCTTATAATTTTTGGTACAGGTAACTGTCAGGTGAATGGACTGCGGATTGTGGGTCATGATCGGACTCGACCTTGGATCAGCTGAAGTTCATGGATACATCCGGTCTTTTGTAGGATCTCAGGTAATCGAGTGTATTGTGGGTGGAATAGGACAGGTATCTAGTTATTGTGTTTTCGCCTCAGGACAATGCATTAGTTCTAGCGTTTCTCTACTGATATCGTAATATATGATTTGGTTTATGTTTGTAGGTTATCTCAAGTTCGATTATGGATAACACGAATTTGGGGTTAAATTTTCACCGTTCGAAGCAAAATTCAGCGTGGTGTACGCTTCGATGGTCTCGACTAGAATGTCCTTATTTTGTTGAGGGGTTTTTCAGTCTTATTGGAATTCCTGGCATTCCATTGGCGGAATTTAGGCCTCGCTAGTTCAGACAATGAAGATGGGATTGCAATTTCCAATTTCATAAAATTAAAAAAAAAAAACGATTTTTGAATTACAGAACGACGATCAAATTAGGGTTCCTCGTATGGAAATTAGTCTTAACTATTATATTTGGTAAATTGAATCTGTTTATTCCCGGTTTCACCCGTTTGGCGATGCTATTGCAATTACCAGCAAGAAATTAAAATTTTTCTAGAAGGCCACGAATGCACCATGTCTCTGACATTATTCTCTTCAATTTGGTGTCTACCACCAATTATGGAACCTGTCATTTACCATTTAAACTCTAAAGAAATTTTAGTGTTTAGTTTACGTCAAGGAAATTATCAAATCCTTCCTTCTACTACATTTTTTGGATATTACAATATAGCATGTACTTCTTAACTATGGATACAATTGTGTCTATTCCTGCCGATTTACACTAAGTTAATTTTTTCAGATCAAAATTTGGTACGACGAATGACAAGTGGTCGAACAGATTTCTCTTTAGATAGATCTTCTGTTTTTTTGAGTCGAGTTTTATAACCGATAACATTCTAAGTATGTGTAATACTTAAAGTGAGGTTCTATATCTTTTATTAAGTTCTTGAGTAATTTTACGATTTCAAATGTGTTGATAGTAGTTAATCACATGTGAAACATGTTCCTTATATAAAATTAAAAAAAATACGCTTAATTTAATGCAAATTTATGTTGAAATAAAGAAACTAGGTTTATTTTCATCGAACAAAAAAATAAACAATTAATTATAATTTACGGGGGGTAATTTTTTTAGATTTCATGGACTAACAAGCTTACATCCATGAAAACTTCGTAGAAGCTGACAAAAGGGTGGTCAATATAAAATGGTATAAAACGAAAAATTAATACATTTTTGAAATTCTAAAATTCTCTCTCCTCTTTATTTTCGGATTTATTCCTTTAAATTAAAAAGTATCCAATTATCATTTATTTATATTCAGCAATCGCACTGCTTTCGTCTCACATTTCATACTTGGCCTATTTCGTGTCTAAAGCGATTATTTAAATTTTCAGATAAAGACGTAACGTAGAAAAGAAAAAATAATGGCGATAATGCCGCCTACTAATATTAGGAATCCGAAATCAAGGCGAACGTGACTTTCGTGAAATAACGCGGCCGTCTTGAGAATATTAATCGGCCCTAACGGACCCGATAATGATTTTAAGAGAAGCCCGTGCAAAGCCCATCGTGTAGTCCACCTAATCTTTTATTCAGAGCCGTTTTTCGGATAAAGAAAGCGGCACGCTGCCGTAACGGTAGGTTAGGTGTATTAGGGGTGCATCGACCGAGAGGAAAAGGAAAGAAAAATTATTCGTTGTGAAGGGTCTGAGAGGAAATCGAAATTGAGTTGCCGTGTGTGTCAGTAGCTAGCGAATGGGTGTTCGGAAATGAAAGAGAATAGGAACTGAAGTAGGTAAGTTTAAGAATTCGTTTTAATCAATTTATTGCAAAGCAAACGTTGTTTCATGGATAACATCATTAATTAATTTTAGAGAAGTGGCACGTTATTCAGCAGAATATTAAATGAAATAAAAAAAAATCTGTCATAACTGTTCGTAAGTATTTGCAATAAGTTTGAAAATTTTTGGATTCAATTTTCGACCAATCAAAATTAATCCTTTCATGTCACATGTATCAGGATATCCAATCAACATTTGATTATACTGATAACTACCCCGGAATGTTATCACTAGCGATAACACCCCGGCTGTCACCTGACTTAATGTCATATTACTGCTTATGTAAAACATTTGACAGTTTCAAATTTAATTTTCGAAATGTCACGATTTGGAGAACTAAATAGTGAACATCAACATCACTCCGCCTACGGCGTCGGGATGTTACCAAGCAACGTGCTCTCGGAAACTAATAAAATTATTTCGCGATTATCACTGTCCTAGGGATATTACTACTGAAAATTGCAACTAAAATATACTTTACGTTTTATTATTGTCGGACAATAATGTAAGAAATGTGCTCCTCTGTCATGAAAGTAACGAATTCTAGTTGGCTATACCGTCGTCTACAATGAACTAAATTATACCAATAACAAAGCAAAAGTAAAAAATGCTTATTGATTTAAAGGCATAACAGTGGAGTGGTCAATATATTTTTTTAAGTTAAGTACAAGTTTTGAAGTTTTGTATAAATAATTGAAATGAGAAAACATACATCAATAAATTTACACACTAAATAAAATTTGGAAGTACGTTTCTATTATACGTATTGTGATCACATTACTATTTAAATATGAAATGAAGTGTACGGGCTACTCAAATTTTAACCACTTTTTTATCACTACTACAGTTATCATTTAGACATTTGAATGTAAATTCTAGTACCGTTATTTGGTTTAACTACAATAAGCACATTTGAAATCGTAACATTATCCAGCGGAAAGAGTCTGTTCAAAAATCTTCACACTGTGTTTAACTTATTAAAAGATATATCACTTATAATAAATAAATATATAAATAAATAAATAAATAAATAAATATCACTTATAATAAATAAATATTACTTATTAGGTTATAAGCTCATAAATTTTGATTCAAATAAAGAGAAGACCTATATAAAGAGAAATCGGTTCAATCACTTGTGAAATCCAATTTTGAGTACCAAATTTTAGTCCGAAAATAAAACTAAATTAGTCTAAATCTGTAAGAATAGACCCAATTGTATCCATAGTTAAGAGGTGCATACCATATTGTAATATCCAAATGAAGGATTTCATAATTCACTTAACGTAAATCAGCTCAAATTTAAATAGTAAATAATAGGTTCCGTAAATCATGGTATGCACTAAATTGACGAGAACAATGTCAGAAATATAATATGATCCAGTCGTTGATTTCCAAAAAATCTTAATTTATTCCCGGAAATTGCAATAGCATCGTCAGACGGATCAGACCGGAAATAAATACATTTAATTTATCAAAATTAGTATTTAGGCTAATTTAGATACAAGGAACACGAATTTGATATTCATTTTGAAATACAAAAATTGATTTAAAAAGTAATTTTATGTAATTGGAAAATGGAATCCGATCATTCATTTGTTTGAGTTAGTGAATCCTAAATTCCACCAATGGAATGCCAGGAATTCCAATAAAGATTGAAAAACGCCTCAACAAAAGAGAGACATTCTAGTCGAGACAATCCAAGCGCACACCACACTAAATTTTGCTCCAAACGGTGAAAAGCTAACCTCAAAGTTCGTGTTATCGATAATCGAACTTGACATAACCTACACAAATGAACTAAGTCAAATATTACGATGTTAGTAGCGAAACGTTAGAAGTAATTCAATTACCTGAAACGAAACACACGATATCCAGTTACCTGTCCTATTACACGCATGATATCACGTGAATAGATGAGATCCTACAAGAGATCGGAAATATCCAGGACCTTCAGCTGACCCAAGGACGAGCCAGATCGTGTCATATAATTGGTTTAGTTTTTGTTGTTTTTTTTCTATTCTTACCTGTCAATTAAAAGAATGTAATCTGATTTACGCTAATGCGTTACGTGTAGTTCATCCTTCTTTTAGCTTTTTTCTAGAATTCCATAAAACAACAATATTTTTTTAAACAGACGTTTTCATTTATTTATTTATTTAAATAAATGATTAAGAAGGCAAAAACAGAGATTGAGTCGTAATACCGAACCTTCCGCAGCCTGAGCTAAGAGTACCGTATAGTAAACATTATACTATTCGTCCAGTAAAATTTCCGTGCACACTGTAACCGAGCATTCCTTTGATGACTCGCCAACAACCGACGGCGCGTATTGGAGGGAACGCAAAATGTCACATGCAACATCCGTACACACCGGTTACATTACACGCTGTGTAACGCGTAGCGTAGTGCTTTGAGTTATATTCTTTAACTATTTAGAACGTGCGTAAAATCCAGCATGCCAAATTGGTCGAGTAATTTTCGCTACACTTCTAGTTTTCTACTTAAAAGAGTCTATCAGCTGATAGGAAGTACATAGGTACGTATTTATTCCACAAAGCAGTACACAGATTAAAAAAAATCCTTTGTACCCGCTCGTAAAGATATGTTTGCTGATTAGTTGTTGCTTGGATAAATTCAGCTAGTCAGTTCCAGTAAGAGCAGTACCTTGCAGATGACCCTCAAGTTTTAATTCATTACCTTTGCTAAAATGTCAGCTATTGTACAATCTTTGATCTCAAAGAAGCTTGGCACCGTTTTCAACGAACGATTCTCTTCTACAATAGTCTGGATGAGAATTACTTTAGCCTGAAGTTTTTCTTCAGAGGTCACATCAAATAAGAATAGAGCGTGAGAGTCGTAAAAGAATGTGAACGAAATAAAGATGTTACATTATTTATTTGTTTCTGATATTAAATTGCTATAGAATACAGTTTTATATATGCTTGTTCCTACATTTTGGGGGCTTATTCGGGATGCGGATAAATTAAAGCTACACACGACGACAATATACAAAAATTGCCTGCAACCTGCAAAAAAAATACGATATAACTCAGAAGATGACTAGATGAGTGTAATAGAATCAAAACGAAGGTAGAAGCCGAAAAGACAAATATACAAAGCGAAACAACGAAGGTAGAAGATAAAGTAAATGTGTAAAACGACAAAAATCAGAGCAAAAGCGTGTGAAACAACAACACAACTATAGTTATTGGAAGAGGATTAGTTAAGCTGATGGCTTTGGTATTGGCTTCTCCTTCCGTTCCAAATTTCAATGTCCGTGACATTTGACGCTTCGAAGCTTCCAGAACAAAGAAAATTCTTCATTTTGATTTATGATCCTGCTAGAAGTAACTAGGTTGTATTCCTTAGTGACACAGAAGATAGATGGGGTCCTAGCTACCTTTGTTGACAATGACATATTTGTTTGATACACTTAAGGAGAATGGTATGATCATCACTTTTGACAGATAACTTTTTACATCCATTACATTACAATCAGTGGGTAGCAACAGATCCTTACGACCACCAGCAAACTGCAGTGACGGGGTCCATTAATGGTCTTTATCGGTGACATCAGCTTCAAAGACATAGCTTCCGTGATACCTCAGTAGATCATTCTCTAGATCTTACCAAATCTCTATGCTACATACATATTTTACTTTCAGTCACGATACTGGTACAGCATAGGCTATGGAAGATACTGTGCCCGTCTACTTATATTAAGGATTTCAAGAATCACGTTTTACTGAATGTTTCTTTATAAACCCAAAAGGTAGTGATTTTATTCCTCACTTAAAACATTGCAACTTATACGTCAATTTCCTGTTTAATATATCACCAAAATATAAAAATTTATGAACACTAGAGTTTGGAGAGTTTTTTCCTCAAACTAAACAGAACAATATTCATTTCTTTAGAGTTTACTTTCAGTTTTATATTTTCCATCACTTTTCCAAGAGTTTCTCTGTCACTTGCTTTATGACCAATGTAAACAACCTGGACCTCTTTGCAGCCCATGATGGTCGCATCATTGAGCTATCCTTATATCCTTGTGTGTGCCAACAGTTGGAAGGTCAGGTGATCCACCACAAGACACACTATGTTTTTCACCAGCATTCACTTGACTTCACTTGACATTTCTGAAATGCTCAGAAAGGTATTCAAGGTAGCCAACATAATTCGCATGTGATCATGCCTAAGTTCCTACATGTTACTCTGTTTAAAATCACGCTGGCCTCTCTCCAACTGTTCGGTGTATAACTCATACCTAAATGTGCTTTTCGCGGAAGGTGCAAGAATCTCTTCTAGGAAGAAAAATTCCGGCTACACTAGTCATTATAGAAGGTTGAAAGAAGGTAATAACTATTACATAAGATAGAAAAAAGACAAGCATAATATGGTTCAAATATGTTTAACGTAATTGAACATTGAAGCCGGCAGTGTTGCATTCGATATTATCATTTCAGAACTCAAGACCGTAAAGATACGATCTCCTCAAAGTATGTACATATACGCAAACGCAGCGGTCTGTAGTTCCTTAGTGTATTTCATTGCTACTGCTCTAACACGGTTTTGTGTTGCCAATAAAATTTATTACGTAACATGTTTCCTTAGTTTACTCATCGTCTGCATGCAATTGATAATACTCACCCGTGATTATGAAGACGTAATCGAATAATAAAAACCATATGCGTTCTGAACAAATATTTCCTTTCCTATTTCCAGTAATTTCCCACGAGACCATCCAATCGACATTTATTTGATATTAGTACAAGATTTATAACTGTACGGCCATTTGCTCGAGCAGTGTAACCGCAACTTTAAACACATACATACATATCTCGCCGAATTTATTCAGGCGCTTACTCGCGAGTGCACCTACGGTAAAAGGGGTTTTAATTAAAATTACAGTTAACTGGCGCTTGTGCGGCGCTAGTTACGGCACGAACTCGTTTCTGTTCTAGCGATGGTTCTAAGTTCTCGCTAATTATCTGTTAGAGGTGCAGCAGTTGTCAAAATTCAACTTCTCTATCCTCTTCGCAGAACCATCGAGAGTACGCGCGTTCGGCATTAAAATAATTCTATTAATATAACCATCTAAATAACAACGTTTCCTTGCTACGTCGTCACATAAACGGGTTTCGGTTAAAACTTCTCAGTGAACAATGTCGATATGAATGCGAATAGGTATTACGGAGGTTTCTATTAGTGTTACAAATTAAAACTATTAAGCTTATATTTAAAGTTGTAGATAAAGCGGTAGCAGCGAACGTAATGACCATGGTCGTTATATGGAATGCAGAGAAAATTTCAATTAAAACAGAGATGTGGTTTTTATTGCTTTCCGAAATGCATTATATAAAATGTATGTTTTTATGATTAAAGGAATTGTTTATATGCATAGTTAAAGCACTCTCAGAATATATGTGCCATAAAATGTTTCCAATTTTTTTGCCTTCATCTTTCTAAAATTCTTCCTCTGAATCCGTTGCTTAAAACATCAGTGTCAACATTTTTTTGGAATAATCCAGATCAACATTTAAAGACTTAGGCTGTGTCAAGTCAACAATATGACTGCTAAAGTTTTAACAAAGTTCCTGCTGCTCACTGAACGTAGTTTATATGATATATGAGGAACGGCTAACATCAAACATAACCTATAGTCGCTACAACCACAATATAATTACAATTAGGATTTCTTTTGTGCTTTTTCTATTCATTAATGCAAAATATGAGTTAACAAAGAATTTTTAACAGTAGTTGAAGCGGTAGTTTCGTCTGATGATGACAGTAGTATTTATGAGTTTGACGTTTTTGTTCGATTCGTTAACTGAACGCTTTCTGCCGCATCGGGCACATTTCAAATATGACCACTATTACTAATCAGCTGATTGGTCACAACACTGGTCAAACTATCTACTGAACGATTCACGGCAGTTAAAGCGCTCACTTGACACAGCCACAGTAGAAATCTTGTAAAACAAAATACTACCAATCACTGTTCCATTGATTGAACAATATTTTTACGGCATGTCAGACATATTTCAATTGCGTAATGCCAAATATAATAATATGGACAACGTTCACTTCGTTTCAGTTACACCTTTTTGGCACACCCTTTTTTCAGCTCAATGTTACTAAATACATACATCAGAGCAGAAGATAAAAACTTTTTCCGCTTGACACTTCGAGGGCGAAATTTGCGTATCGTAATGATATTTTTTCTTTGGTGTTGCGAACTCCGACCTGGTAGCGTTTGTTTTGTTTACATTATCTACGTTATCTACTATTAAGCTTTTCTCCCATACAATCATGGCTCCATTTAGAAACGATGCGGCCCGACGGGAAGGTTTCGCATTCAACGTTTATGCCTATCTAAGGATCGGCTGCACTTAGATAACAGATGATGGTTACACGCTAACCCACATTATCTCGCAGTGGCTTTTCTGTTCCTTACTTCCACTAGATGATGTTGTCCTTGTCCCTAGCGTTACCGCTAGGAAGGCTAGAGAGAACAAAATTGCTATCATTTGTATCGTGTGGTGAATGAATAATTAGTAGTTAGATTCTATCCGGAATCGGAGTATGTATATAATTAGGTAGTAGTCGGTTGCATGTTTGTAATTAGCGAAGATCGTGTTATAATAATAATGTATGGCTTTCTTGTTACTACCTGGTCAAAGCTATTTCTAATACTCTTGTAGTAGCATAAATGATAAGTACCTACCATCAATAGAAGAACACAATAAACATCATAGTTTCTGTATTTCTCTAGGGCAGGAATAAATTAAAAAATATTGTCGGGATTATTGGTTTTCCGGATTCGGTGGCTATACAGGTGAAATAGGATTTGCATTATGTACGTACAGTGGGTAAATAAAGTAATTGCACACCCTAAGAGTTTTAAATATCACAAATAAATCATACTAAACTGTTTTCAAAATTATATGTTTTTGTGTCATCGATAATATAAATATTTTAATAATATTTTTTTTAATAACTACATATTTCAGTTTGCTAAACAAAATTGAACAAAAAGTGTAAATTGCAAGTCAAAAAAGTATTTGCACAACATTCGCAGCAGTGATAGTGCCCCAGTTGCAGGTCGCAAATTTTGCATTCTAATTTGCATGGGATTAGGTAGCGAATCATCCGTCATTATTGCTATTATTATTACTATTACGCAGTGGTTGGATCACTATATCTCCCGAAACAAACGAGTTATCCAGAAGCGTGCGCAACCAAATTATTTTGTTACGTTCACAAGACCAAAGTTACAGAATAATAGCTAAACGACTGAAGTTAACCTGGTCCACCGACCGAAGATATGAAGAAAGTGGTTCGACTGAAAACAAAGTTTTTTTGATGAAATAAAGTTTAATATATTCAGTTCAGATGGAAAATGTTTTTGTATAACATAGGGCAAACACATAATTGAATACCAAAAATTTACAGGCCACTGTCAAACACGGCGGTGGAAACGTTATATTGTGAGCATGCAGGACTCATGGAGGTGTTGGTAATTGTGGACAGCACCAATACTATAAACTATATTAACGTGTTGCATCATATGTATAGAAGATTGCAAGCCATTATCAATGCAAACGGTTTACATACTAAATATTAGGTACTTCTCTCTTTTACTATATTACCAGTTACTTGTAGTTGGCAGTTTCTTTTTTTTTAATTCATAAAATGGTCATTAATTATCTTCCATTTTAATGACAATACTTTAATTTTCTAACTTTATTTAATTTAATAACTTAATTGACGGTACTAGCGGCGTGAAAATACTTTTTTTATCCACTGGACGTTACTATCCGAGGCAATTATTGTACTTCTCTTGTCCAGATTATTGTGGTGCGTATGTAGTATTCATTCAATTTATAATTCAAACATTGGCGGCTTTTTAGTACTCAGAAATGGACCCAAATCTGTACTTTTAGTTTGGCAATATATGTACCTACATACGTTATAATCTCTTCTGAAATTGAATGAGTGTATGCCTTAACTGTATTGATACTTTTGTTCTTTCTTTTAAAAAAAAAATGCTGTTTTCATTATTACGTAATAATAAACTAAAAGTAAACACTAACTTTTAATTATACTTAAAAACTGCTTAATGACATCACAGTTCCGCGGTGAACTATGCAGATGTATGCATGCAACTACCTACATACATGAAAAAGAAGTCTAAAATCAGGACTCATTATGAGTAACTAGTACTAATACATACAATGTCCTTAACAGAGAGTCTAACTGGAAAGTCTACGCAACAAACTATGGATCCTTAGGCTCATTACAAATACACAGTGCTTTGGGTTGTAAATTACTGCGGAATAAAACATTTATATTCTTTAAGGAGAAGAGAGAGCACCTAGCAGGAAAACAAGTAAGAAAAGAATAGCAGTTCCTATCTGCACAAATGCCGACAAAAGTAAAAAGAAGCCCTATGATCTCACTTATAAAACTATAAGCAATTCAGACCTATCACCTAAACAATGTAATCACCTATTAATAATAGACAATCCATCACACACCAATATGAGGATGTGAAGGACAAAATCGTACGAAAAGACAGATCGAAGAAGACATATCAAAATTTCTAACAGCTTTCACATTAAAGGACGCAATCTGCAGAAGTAAGTATGTAAGTAATAACATAACACTTTTCTCTTATTAGTGATACTACCTGGAACACTTTGAAGATTGTATTCCACTAAATGTATTGAGAGAAAATTTAATCGCGGTATCATTGGAATTAAGACAAAAGGAAGCTGAAGACATTGCAATGATGTTAACAAATCTGGAATCGCATCACGATTACACTGTCCAACACCAATTTATTTTATTCGCACAGAATTCAATGTAGTTTACGTCGCTGTGCATGCTGATTCTGAAACTAACTTTAAATTCCCTCCATCACCTCACGATTTAGAGACATTTTTGTAAATAGGCTTTTCAAAAGGTACACTAAATTTTCTTATTTCAAAGTTACTATTATATGAGAAAGATATTACAAGATACATATATGGCAGTGCCAAGCATTGAGTAGACATGTCTGAATATGTCCTTGCCTATTTCCTAGGTCACGGCATTTAAATCAGGTTCATATGTGCTCTGGAACAATAAAATTAGAAGTTTATACATTTTAGATTGAGTTGGTAAATGAGGAGGTACGCTTGGTTTGTTAGATTGAATTTAAGTCTGTTTGGGATAGATGAACGTCTGTTTATTTCATAATGCTCCGAGTGTGAACAAATAATCCTGATAACTTCTGTTACGTATGTATGTGAAGAATTTACTACTGAACGTCATAAAGAAAATATTTTGCCTGAAATAGAAAATTTGTATCTTCACTATTTTGGTCTAAAAGTTAAATGTCAGGAGCAGAAATGGGCTTCTAACATTCTCTGCGCACGCTGTGCTGTTACTCCGAGGGGCTGTTCAAAGGGTAAGAACAGCGCTATACCATTTGCAAAACTTAAGATTTAGCGTGCACAAACGGACCATTTATCTGGCTGTTACTTTTGCTACACGAAAATTTTCGGATAGTGCAACAAAAATAAGAAGAAGATTACGCTAGTGTGTCTTCTGTTACTCACGCAGTACCTCATTCAGAAGCCTTGCGAATACCCAGATCTTTCGAGTACCGAGATGTTTAGAGTAAAAATGCCATTACAGATGCAGAGGAAGACCTTTCCAAGTTATTATCGACCAACGATTATGAATATTGGTCACCTCCAGAGGATGGACTTCACTTATTGTTAGTAAATTAGTCACAGATTAAATGAAGACAAGTAAACAGAACAACATTTTTACAGAATTTTTGTACTAAAATCTAACGTGCCAAATAAATGTGTTTTTATTATTATTAAGACTATGTATAAGAAAAAGTAAAACTGTACATAGTTACCAAAGAAAAAATAAAATACTTATTAAAATATGTTGCCTAAGGTTATGTTACAGAACTAGTAAAGTAAATGAGCATACAGACGGCGATCCGCCTTTTGAAGAAGAGTATGCGGCTATCACCGATTCCCAAAAGCTCGTAACATACCAAGATACGTCAAACATCTTATATACATATGTATGCATACGTGGTGTGTCTTAGAAGTTCGGTGAATAGTGCCATACCTGAATCGCAAGTAGTGCCGCATGTCTGCGTACATGCTCATGGTTCTTCGGAGACTTGGGGAGAATCGATACACAGCATTCCATTCATGTGACCGGCAGTGTAAACAGACTGCGGCCAATTGAAGGTAGTCAGTGCGAGAGGAAGTGTCACAGTGCAATGGAACAACGTGTAAACATCAAGTTCTGCTGCGAGTTGGGGAAGACTACTTTTGGAGACACGTGGAGTGTTGGTGCGGGTGTACGGGAGGGAAGCTGTGAGCAAAAAATGTGTTTACGACTGGTTTAAACGCTTCCTTGAAGAGAAGAAAACAACCAAGGATGAGCCACGTGAAGGTTAGCCATCGACAAGCAGAACCCCGGAAATGATCGAGAAAGTGCGACAAATGCTGGCACAAGATCGGCGACTGTCTCTAAGATTGATTGCGGAGGCATTGGGTATTAGTATTTTGGGTAAGCAAAAGATCTGCTTCTGCTTGGTGCCGCACGAGTTCACAGACGAGCAGAACACAAAACGAATGGAAACACTGTTGATCGCCTTCTTCGTCAACATCATCTACAAGGAATTTGTTCCTGCCGGTCAAACCTTTAATGCTGCATTTTATCAGTCCGTTTTAAAATGATTGCTACAGTGTATCCAGCGGGTTCAGCCATAGCTGTGCTGGGCTGGAAAATGGATGCTGCTCCATGAAAATGCCTCTGCACACTGTGCGATCCGTATGCCCCAATTCCCAGCTTAGAAGATGGTAACTGTTGTTGAACACTCCTGATCAGGCTCCTGCGAACTTCTTCTTGTGTCCCAGCTTGAAGGCGGTCATAAAAGGTGAACGTTCTGCAGACGTGAATGCCATTAAAGATCGCGTGAAAGCTGTTCTGCGATCGATTACACAGGAGGCCTTTTTTGATAGTTTCCAGAAACTGTATAAACGTTTTCAACACTGTTTTGTAGCGAGTGGCTATTTTGAAAGGCAATAAAGATAATTTGATTGCATCATTTTTTGTTTTGTTTGTTTTTTGACACTATTCACCGAACTTCTTAGACGTACATATACACATACATACATATGTCAAAATAACAAGAAAGATAAGATAAAAGCATAAACAAAAGTAAACTGGTATAAAGTTTAACATATATTATTTACAAGACTAACAAAGAAATTAGTTTTAATCCTATGATAAATGCCTCCATGACATTTAGTATTATAAAAATATAATGACTCAATGTTGCAAAGAAAGTTCACATTATGTTATTCTTAATACTGCAGCTATTAAGTAATCAGAATCAGTCTAAGTATTAATAGAACTAACTTTCTTCTTTTTTCAACGCAACCCACTATAAAAATCGAAAAATATTCTCTTTCCAAACTTTTGACGTTACGCAAACGAAAAGTCCTGACGACACGCAACTACTAAACTGGTATACCCAACACATCGAGCGAGTATACATTAAGAAAAACTACCGAAGTTTAATGTAGTAAAAGGGGCGGGTATCCTAATAAAGGTCTACATAAATTTGGTGAATTTATCGCGAACTAACGTCGTAATTTATTTTATTATTTTTGCCGCTCTCGCTGCTTGCGCGCCCCCGGTATTAAAAGTTATACGAATAGACGTGTGGTTGAGTGGGGCGCGCGAAAACGGAAAAAAGGGTTCGTAATGCCGTCGTTTGGCCCCCCGTATATCTTGTAAATAACTGCGAAGTTTCGACGTAAACGTATCAAGAATATTATTTATCGCTCATGCGAGATGAAAAGCGAGCCTCAGGGGTACCACCGTGAAGTCTTAAAGTTTTTCTAATCTCTTTGATTTTTCAACATCTTGGGGGAGGAGTCGTTTAAAAAATTTGAGCTTCTATCACCAGCTGCTGTAGATCGTCTTAATGTATTGAAAAGGGGTACCATTAGGAAAAAGTGTCTTACATGGTATAAATCCTTCTATTGTTAAACATAAATTATAATCTGGAACTGTTCACTGAAGATCGCCAAAGAAATATTACATCTGGATTGCGTTCGTTGTTTTTGCACTAAGTAATGATGTCATATAAGTATTATTTTTACCTAACTATCACGACTTCTTATTACTAGATTGATAGATCTTGGGCTGTGAGAAAATCAGAGATACGCAGTTTGAATACTGGGTCCGGCGATTGTGGCCCGCCAGTTCATCATCAGTTCTCCGGTCACGTGTCATTCATTGGATAGAAATAATTAACAACGCAATATTACTTACGGCGAAGAATATTATAACAAGGCTACAAAAATACGTTTACACACACTATCTACACATAGATAATTACACTGGTAGTCCAACAAGGACTACAGCTTGACAGCCACTGTAGTCGCAATCACTCCACATATTTTTTCATTAAATGTCCTAGAAAAGTGGCGTCTTTAATGAACGTCGCAGCGACGAACGCGCTGTATATTTCTGCTTCCCAATATCAAGAAGAACGGCCTTCAAATCGTTGAGATATTGCAACGCTGATCGATGGGAAGTAATCTAATCTAAACGTTAGCTAACGTCTCATTACGATAAACGGGGAGGTAGAATTTTTCCCGGCTTTGTAAACATTGTTATCAAACCGAGAGCGTACACTGACAGCTCCTTGGGTAATTGTGAACAAATGTTGCCCTAAGAAAGAGATCGCAAAACGAGCTACACAGTCTGCGTCTAGGAACGAATTGGGATTTCAGTTCCTTCTTTACCACCCTCGGCGACTTTTTCTAGAAGTCTCTCCCAAAGCGCAGCTGAAGTCATTCGCTGAAACGTCCTTCGGATAAAAGGGGGATACTTTTCACGGTCCGCACGCAAGTCGTAAATATTTTATTTTGAGTATTGGACGTGATCTTCCTGGCAAGGTTCACGCAAACCTTGATCATGAAATTCAGCTACTTTTACGTGTGTAGTTTTAAAGCTAAATTATTATTTACATAAAAACTTCTTTACACGTGCACTTGCAAATAGAATTATATTCTTGAAACTTGAAATCTTGAAAGTGTTTTAATCCGGTAATTTTTCGTACATATAATGTGATTGGCTAGAAATTTATATCCACCAAAGCGCTTGCTGTTTCTTTCTCAAGACTCTCACAATGTATATTAAACATACAAGCCTTTGTTTGTAGGATTACAACAAGGCTTGTCAAGTTTCGTGTACTAAAATTACCTATTAAAAATAATTTGCAAAAGTATTAATTTTACCCGTGTTACTTCAATTTCGTAATGTAAAAAATAATGTTTTAATTAAAGCTGCGTTTCCGACAACTTTAATTACAAATGCTTCTTCTAAACTTTGCAGAAAAACCAATACTCGCTACACTAATTATAATTACACCTAAATTGCTTTAATTTCCCCTCACTCGAGCGACTTAATAGTTAAAAAAAGAATTCAGATTGCCCCGACAGAGGTGATAGCATAATGAAAAAACTTTTTTTTCCGATTTCATCGCCGGAATAAACAAACGACGACTTTAATTAAAGTTAAAGGATTCATTGAGTGAGATCGACGAAGCGCATAACCTGCGCACAAACTTGACAATTTATGCTTTTCCTGCAGGAAAAAAAAGTTGAAGAACACAGAATGCAAATGTAGGCTGAAAGGTCTACCGAGAGGTAAAAGGTGAGAGAGCGGCACTAATTTACTGGTCGACGGACTTTTAAATGGTAGGATAGAAAATTGCTGCGTGAACGGGTACGAAAAAGTATTTACTGCGTAGCGATTCTTTGAGTTCGTCGTTTATATTTGGAAAGAAATTAGGAAAATTGAGTTGTCGCATGAATAAGTTTTGTCATCAAACGTTAGGGATTTTTAGTGAAGCGTTACGGAAACCCAGGAAACTGTGGAGTATGAAAAAGCGAGGAGGAAGTTAATAATTGGTGGCAACAGGCATGAATTTTACTTTTCAGTTAAAATATGTATACATATAAGTATGTATGTAATTTCTATGTATATGGTGAATGTGATAAACAGATCCCAATTCAGTTGCAATAATTTTTGACAAGTGACTAAAGATGCGTGCGGCTTTGCATTACTTTGGTGGAAACCCACTCCCTTAGCGAGTTGTTGGGTCTACACATTTGAATTTATTGTTCGGTTTGTGGCAAATGTTCAACGTCCAGAATTTCTTTACAATGCCACCAGACTGACAGCACAGTTTCTGTTTTCAATGTCGTCTTGGCTGGTTCATCTTGCGGCACTCATGATCTCATCCGACTAACGTTGTTATAAACCATATGCGAACAACAATCGGTCCGCAGGCCGGATCCGGCCCGCTGTAGGATTTGATTCGACCCGAGACACATTTTGAAAAACCCCAAAAAAAATTACACTATGTACTTACTCATACTCGCTCCAAATGAGGAAGATCGATTGATATAGGGTCTGTCACTTGATCCTGCGGAATGAAGTAAGCGAGCAGGCCGAGTGGCGGCCATCATCAAAGAGTGAGGCGGCAAACATCAAAGCCTTTGATGTTTCCCGCCTCACTGGCGGCACAACAAAAGATTATTGCTTCTCTAATGTTCTACACTAGACGATTCAAGATCATTCCTTCATTCTGCCTATATAAGCGGGTGGATGGCCCGCACTTTAGTTCAGTTTTATGTCAGCTACCGAGGTGATAACTTCGAACTGCTAGTGCCGTCAATTTGCTTTGTAACTTTGTGTGCATTTTGAGTGCTTACTAATTATATTTTGTTATCCAGTTTATCGAACGAAAAGTAAACGATAATCATGTCTGGTGGAAAGAAACGAAAAGTAGATGCCAGTTTCAGTGATGAAAGAATTCAATATCAAATGGCATTATTCAACTAAGCATCCTATGCTGCACTCACTGACAGGACAAATAAGAACAGACAAAAGCTTACCGCAAATTTGAAAAAATAGCAACAAATATTTCATAAACAAAGAACATAACTTCATAATGTTGTGAAAGCTAGTTTTATAGTTAGTCCAAAATTGGGAAAGTCATTAAACCCATTTGCTGCGGGAGAATTTATCAAGGAGTACAGTGTTTTGTGTCCTGATAATAAAAATGAATTTGAAAAAGTTAATTTGTCAAGACGAACTGTTGCCCGACGTATAGAAATGATGGCTAATAATATAAAAACAACTTTGATTAATCCTATGGCTGGTTTTGAATCATTTTCCATAGCATTAGACGAGAGCACGGATTTGTCTGACACAGCTCAACTGGCTATATTTATTCGAGGTGTTCATAAAGCGTTCACTCTTGCTGACGAATTGCTTGCTTTACAACCGCAAAAGGTATTCACAAGTTTTGGCTTGCCATGGTCAAAATTAGTTGGTGGATGCACAGATGGTGCACCTTCTATGGTCGGCTAACGTAAAGGTTTCATCGGAATGTTGTATGAAAAAGCAACTGAATTAAATATGCAAAAAAAGATGATTTCATAGATAGATGATTTGATAGTCCTTCATTGCATTATCCACCAACAGAACTTGTGTTCTAAGTCCATTCGACTCCAGAATGTGGTAGTAAAAACCTTCAATTTTATTCGATCCCGAGAGCATACCCATCGTCAGTTCAAGGCGTCTTTGGATGAAAAATCAGACAAGTATGACGACGTAACATATTATTGTGAAGCCAGAAGGCTAAGCAAAGGGAAAAATGCCGAAACAGTATTACAAACTTAGAAATGAGATAGCAGATTTTATGCAAATAAAATATAAACCACGATCTGAATTGAGTGACCCAAAATGGATATGTGACTTAGCATTCCTGGTCGACCTTACACGCCATTGGAATGATTTAAATTTCAAACCTCAAAAACCAGGACAGTTAGTAAATGATTTGTATGGCCGTTTGAAAGCGCTTCAGAACAAAATCCGCTTGTGGGAGGCACAGATGTCTGGTAACAATTATCATTTCACGACGATCACTGCGTATGAAAATACTGCTTATGTTCAATATGCTGAAGAACTCAAGTAACTGTCGGAGCAACTTTCGAACAGATTTAGCGATTTTAAAGACATGGGAGACGGTTTCAATTTATTTGCTACTCCAACAAAAAGTAATGTACAAAATGCTCCAATAGACTTGCAAATAGAGTTTAGCGAGCTTCAAGAAAACTCACTCGTAAAATCTTCTAAATTTGAAAACGTGGAGTTGTGCGATTTCACCAAAAAATACCTCGAAGAAGACCATTTTCTGGAGCTTAAAAAATTCGCAAGAAGATTGATTTGTGCGGTTGGCAGTACTTAATGCGAACAGTTCTTTTCAATGAATGAAGTTAATAACCAAAACATCGTACAAGGCTGACGATAATTTGGAATATTCTTTACGTCTTTGTATCCGTGGAATTTATTCAAACATCGATGGATTAGTTTCCCAAATTCAAGCTCAAGTGTCCCATTGATTTCGTTGTCGCTATTTAACTTTCGTAGTTTGTAATAATTCCAAATTTCACGATTTAATTATAATGTTGTAGCTATTTTTTTCATTTCATTTTCTTGTTTTAAGAAATTGCATTATAATACTATTGTCGTATTATTTCATGTCTGATATCTATTGCTAAAAATTATGAACACTACTTTAAAATGCACTACTTTTAGACGCGGCCCGCGAACGTATTTGCACACTTAAAGTTTGGCCCGCACCATGTCAAAGGTAGACCATATTTGTTATAAACTATACTTCTTATAGTATATTTTTATGCGAATGTAATTAGTCTCAGAAATGGATCAATTTAGTTAGGTTTTATGAATTCAATACGTTGCGCCAAATGAATTTCTGTAAGCTAGTGAGGGATCCATACATCGGGTGTCATGACCAAGCCAAGCTTTTCTAATATTTTTCAATGCGTGTGTGCAATGGATTGAGCTTCTCTCCAATATTTTGCATTGTGATATGACGATCTGAATCGATAGTGATCTTGATATTGGTTTTACGAACATCAAGTGAACGGTCAGGTCGTTGAGCAATTTCCACTGATAAATCACCAGAACGAAATCTAGCAAATCAATTTTGACACTGCCTTTCTTTCAAGGAGTCATTCTCGTATACGGTACATAACTTCCTTTAGGCTTGCGAAGCGTTCTTTGCTTTTCAGAAAAATACAATGAAATACATCTGAAATCCACGTTTTATTTTTCTATTTGTAAATTATGCTGCAATTGAATTAATACACTGCATGTTGCATTCCCTTAGAAATCCCTAGCCTCGAAGTACTTCTGTGTGACTACATGAAAATGCGCCTAGAGCGTCTATGGCAAAATTCGAAAACTACTTGTACTAATAAAATATGAAAAAATACACGCATTATGCATAAGATACGTCGACTCTGATGCTATATTATTAATAAGGTATCCAGTAGCCTTCATTGTTAAAGTAATTGCAATCTACAAGACATACTTCCTACAAATTTTTCGGTAAAATCTTTAGATAAGGACTCCCATATACATCGAATATGACGAACTAATTACTTGCCAGTCTATATCTGCTTTCCCCAAAAGCTTCAACTTCATCAACGCCCAAACATTTTCGATACGGTGTACATGGTGATTGGGAGGGCCACTCTAGCACGTGAACCCCATTTATTTGTTTCCATTCAGTATAAAATCTGCTACGATGCTTTGGATCGTTGTCCTATTGCAGTAGCCAATTTTCCCTTACCTTCTTAAACCTCCTTTCAACAGATGGTAATACAGCCCTATCATAGAGAGATATCTATTGTTACCATTTTGGCAGCATTTAAGTTTTGGGTAAGGATGTGCAAAGTCCCAAATACCTGCCTTGACAAACATCCCCAGACATGAACTGTTACAGGATGTTTAACAGTCTGCTCGATGAGACTATTAGCGTGATTAGATTAGGCATGATAGAAGATAGAAGACTGTGCCCAAAATGAAGCTTCGTCAGAACTGTTTTTCGGATAGGAACGGTTTTTTACTTGTGCGAAAGCCAGTCTGCGTGTGTCTTCTGATGGTATCACATGACACTATTACACCTTTTTCAAGTAAAAGTGTTTGTCCAGTACGTAACGATAAACGGCGATTCTTTTCAAATAACCATAAAATCAGTCTATTCTCAATTTTCGTCGTTGTTTATAAGGAGCGACAATCTGCCAGATCATGAACGTTTCTCTTACCGGAATAACACTTAACCCACATATTTTTTAATCGTTTTTTTTGGCACTCGGGATGTAAGCCCATTTGCCGTAAACCCACATATTTACAAATGGCTTAAGACTTTTTCGTGTACGTTGAAACCGCACCCTCAGATATTGGTCCTTTCGGATGCAACCATAGAAACACCACGCTTTAAAATACCTCCTCTACCAGTTTGAAAAACAAAGCTTTGCCGTACACGCTCTTGTCAAACAGACTGTATACAGGGTTTTCAAACTTAAGTCGGCACTATTGCTAACTTTGTTATTATTGGAGCTACAAAGTTGGTTAAATAGGCAAACTAGTGTAGTTTTTCAAGCAA